>JAJOOS010011523.1:0-33550 GCA_029582725.1 Solanum chiquidenum | reverse complement strand
ATTACTAGGATTACTGCGTTAAGAGCTTGTGGGGAACACGTATACCCTAGTTAATTCTCTCATCTTGATAATGACCAAAATTGACTTTTGTTTACTGATTATTTACTGAATTCTTACAATTTGTTTCACAAATCCCCTCCCCCTTAATTACTTGTTTCTAGAAGTAATTTGACTAAACGAATATAATTGTTGGTTAAAGTTAAGTCTAAACCATTTTCCTCGTGGAATCGACCCCAACCTACAAGTTGGGTTCTTTACTTGATAACGATCGCTTATGCTTCTTTAGGGAGGTGTAATTTGAGCGTATCATCTATTCCTCCTTACCGAATGGCTCCGTTAGAACTTAAGGAATTAAAGGAACAATTGAAGGATCAGTTGGATAAGGGTTTCATCCGACCGAGTATCTTTCCATGGGGTGCTCGATTTTTTTGTTAAGAAGAAAGATGGTTCACTTCATATGTGTATTCACTATCAGCAATTGAACAAGGTGACCATTAAGAATAAGTATCCTCTACAAAGAATAGACAATTTGTTTTACCAACTCCAAGGAACGAATTACTTTTCCAATTGACCTTAGGTCGGGTTATCAATAATTGAGGGTGAAAGAAGATGATATTCCAAAAATGGCTTTTAGAACCTGGTATGGTCATTATGAATTTTTGGTGATGTCGTTTGGTTTGACTAATGCTCCGACAACATTTATGGATTTGATGAATATGGTGTTTAGACAATACCTTGATAGGTTCATCATTGTGTTCAATAATGATATATTGATTTATTCGAGAAGTTAGAATGAGTATATTGATCATTTGAGGATTGTGTTGCAAATTCTTAAGGACCAACAATTCTTTGCAAAGTTTAGCAAATGTGAGGTTTGGCTAAGGTCCATAGTTTTTCTTGGCCATATTGTTTCTACTAAGGGTAATAAGGTAGATCCTAAGAAGATGGATATGGTCAAGAGTTGGCCTAGACCTCTAACCCCTTCAGATATTAGAATTTTCTTGGGTTTAACTAGTTACCAAAAAAGGTTTTTGAGGGGTTTTGTTCGATTGCCTCTCCATTGATAGCTTTGACTCAAAAGAAGGACAAGTTCATGTGGTCCAAAATATGTGGAAAGAGTTTGCACGGATTAAAAGATAGACTTACTTCTGCTCTGGTGTTGACTTTACCAGAAGGGACGAATGGTTTTCTTGTTTATTGTGATGCCTATAGAATTGGGTTAGGATGTGTACTTATGCCAAATGGTAAAGTTATTGCCTATAATTCAAGGCAACTTAAGGTTCATGAGAAGAATTATCCAACTCATTATCTTGAATTAGCGGTGGTCGTTTTCGCCTTAAAGATTTGGAGGCACTATTTGTATGGTGTTCATGTAGATGTTTTCACCGACCATAAGAGCCTTCAATATGTGTTTAATCACAAAGACCTTAATCTTCACCAAAGAGAGTGGTTTGACTTACTTAAGGATTATGATATGAGTGTTCTCTGTAAGGCGAATGTGGTGGCGGATACCCTTAGCCGATTATCAAGGGGTAGTTTTGCCCATATACAAAAAAGTAAAAGAGAACTGGTACGAGATGTACATAGATTTACCCGATTGTGTGTTCGGTTTATTGACTCCACCAAAGGTGGTGTTATGGTTCAAAATAGTTCAAAATCGTCTCTTCTGACAGATGTGAAAGTTAAGCAACGTCTTGATCCGACCTTAGTAGAATTGAAGTAAGCGGTACTTAGAAAGTCTGTTGAGGCTTCCTCCCAAGGGGAGATGGTGTACTTAGATATCAAGGTCATTTGTGTGTTCCAAATGTTGATGATTTAAGGGAACAAATCTTGTAAGAAGCCCATAGTCCTCGATATTCCATTCACCCGGGAGCCACCAAGATGTACCGTGATTTGCGAGTGGAATGGGATTATGAAAGATATTGCGGGATTTTTGGCTAAGTGTATGAATTGCCAACAAGTTGAAGTTGAGCATCAGAAACTGGAAGGTTTATCCTAAGACATCTGTATTCGTACTTGGAAATGGCAAGATTTGAATATGGACTTCATAGTAGGGTTGGCTCGTACTTGGTGACAGTATGATTCAATTTGTGTTATAATAGACCGAATGACGAAATCGGCCAATTTCATTCCCGTCAAAGTTTCTTATTCGGCGGAAGACTATGCTAAGTTATCTTTGATGAAATGGTAAGGCTTCATGGAGTTCCCTTGTCTATTATCCCCGATCGAGGTACTTAGTTTACTTCTCTATTTTGGAAGTCTTTCCAAGCAAGGCTTGGCACTAAAGTTAAGCTTAGCATGACTTTTCATCCACAAATCGATGGGCAATCGGAGTGTACTATCCGAACTTTGGAAGTTATGTTGAGAGCGTGTGTCATCGATTTCAAGGAAAATTAGGATGATCACTTGCCTTTGATTGAGTTTGCTTATAACAATAGTTACCATTGGAGTTTTTGTATGGCTCAATTTAAGTATCTTTATGGTAGGAGGTGTAGATCTCCTATAGGTTGGTTTGAGGTGGGTGAAGTTTCCTTGATAGGACCCGAATTAGTTCATTAGGCTACGGATAAAGTGTGACTTATAAGAGAAAGGTTGAGAACATGCCAAAGTCGACAAAAGTCCTAAGAAGGTGTTAGAAGAAGAAATATTCAGTTTGATGTTCATGACTGGGTTTACTTGAAAATCTCACCCATGAAGGGTGTAATGAGGTTTGTTAAGAAAGGGAAGGTTAGTCCCCGTTATGTAGGCCAATATACGATTTTGAGACTTGTTGGTAAGGTTGCTTATGAGCTTGAGTTGCCTAATGATTTGGCATCGGTGCATCCAATTTTTCATGTCTCTATTTTTAAAAAGTGTGTTGGAGATCCGACATCTATAGTTCTGTTAGAAGGTTTGGGAGTTGATAATCATCTTTCTTATGAGAAAGTTCTGGTGGAAAGTTAAGAAGTTGAGAAACAAGGAAGTTGCTTCTGTGAAAGTATTGTAGAGGAATCATTTAGTTGAAGCTGCAACATGGGAGGCCGAGGCAGATATGATGTCCCAATATCCTCATCTTTTTCCTACTACTCCTACTCTAGCTTCAGGTAATGAGTTCCTTATGGTTTACTCTTTGTTTTTGGTGTCATGTCTTTTGAAAGAACATGAGTTGATATGATTGATGTTCCTCATGTAATTGTGCATTGAGTATGACTTGCCTATAGAATTCATGAGATGAGTTGTTGAACATGCTTTAGCTTGGAGTTGATATTTCCTCCTTGTAATTATGCTTTTGAGTATAGATTGTGTATACGCTCCATGAGATTTTGTTGAGCATGCTTTTAGCTTAGAGATGGTAGTTCCTCCTTGAATATGAGTAGTCTTGAAATTTCATGTATATTGGGTTGCTAGGTCTAGTTTATATCTTCCTTATGATGCAGTAAGTATGTTTAGCTATGAGTTGAAGTTTCTCATTGGTTGTGCATTTAGATGAAATTATATGCATTATGGGTTGCTAGGTTAGAGTACTATTCATTTTATGGTGTTTTGAATCTTATTCGCAGACTAATGATCCCAAGGGAGAGATAATGTAACACCCCGGATTCTAAAGAGGGCAACAAAGCAGATTTTAGAACTTTCAGGTGCTAGCCACGAAGGCTAACCATGGCTCGTGGACTATGCACCCAGTAACGTCCAAAGTTGGTCCAGAGACGAGGAGCCATGACCTGACCAATAGACCGTCGGTCAGAACACGGTCCGTGGTCCCGGGTCTGTAGTCCAGGACCCCAAATTCATGGTTTTTGAACCCAAACGACAGACCAATAGGACAGACCATTTGTTAGACCACGGTCCGTCGATCAGGGTCTTGGGTCGGCAGTTATAAGTTAGGGTTAGTTGGGTCGTTTTCTAATTATTTTATCAGTATACTAAGTCATTTTGCCTATGTCTAAGACCCCTATATAAGTGATTCCGACCCCTAATTTAGTTCATTGAATTCATTCTCCGAAAAATCTAAAACAAGACCAAAGTTCTTTCTCTCCAAATATTTGTCTCTCTAGAAGTTCAAGAAGAAGGGTTGAAGCTAGGGTTCAAGGTAAAGTATCCATTTTCCATTACTTGTGGGCTTTGATAACAAGGTATGATAACTTTATTCATCCATGGAATCCTTGCATCCATGGTGCTCTTAGGATTCCCCAATTGGAAAGTAGCATTTTCCCATTTCGAGTTAGGGTTTTCTCCTAAGTTATGGGTATTGATGAATGTTGATCAAATTGATTGTGTTATTATCGTTTATGCATCAATTGAGTGGATAACATGTTTTTAGGATGAAATTACATGTACCCATACTTAACCCATGTTTTAAGGTGAAATTGATGTAAGTGGGTTTTGATCCATGAAAGAGGAAATTATGGATTTAGATGTATTCTTATAGGATAAATAAGGTACATTATGAATTTCTTTGAGAGTGAAGCATATATGATGATTATGAGATGTATTTATTTGAGAGTGAAGCATATGTTATGAATTATTTATTATTGATGTGATTGTTGTAGGAGGGATAATTTCCACTTTAATAGCTTACGTATGATCGTGAAAGGTTTTCTCACATTTAATGATTCTAGGTTGAAAGGATTGCTCACCTAAAATGAATCTAAGATAAAACACTAAGAAAATGATGAGGTTAGAGGATATTACCCATGACCTCTAAATGAGAAGGATATGACGTGATACCCTATATTCCTTAGAAAAAGATAAGAGGTGATTACCCTTATTCCTTAAAGTTGAACAAGAGGCAACTACCCACGTTCCTATAATGATGTTGGACATTGAGGTAATTACACATGATCCCTTATAGAAAGACATGGAGGCGAGTACCCGTGATCCTAAGGCATGTTGGACATAGAGGCGAGTACCGATGATCCTTTATGTAAAGCAAGAGGCGACTACCCATGAGCCTTTATAGGAAGGCAAGAGACGATTCCCCATGTCTATAAAAGATAAGCTAAATATGTATGATAGGTGATGAGCTTGGATGATTGCTTGAGTTGCCTTCTATGATGAGTAAGAATAGTGGAGGATTACCCATGTCTTGGCTAAGTATACTTTGAGGTTACTTCAAGAAGTACTCCTTATATGATTATATGATCTATTAATTTAATTTATTATGCTTATGATTTATGTTGTCTAACTCTTATGTTTATGTTGATGTTTATGAAAGTTATTATATTTAGTACATTCTTGTACTAACGCATACTCTTGCCTATATTTCTTATCCAAATGTAAGTTCCGTCGTTCCCGATTCTCATCCTTATGGCTAGGATCTAGAGTAGAGGCAAGATTGAAGATTGGTGAGTCCTCATAGCATTGAGGATTTGGCCATAATTTCTCTTATGTTCTTTTCATTTTAGTATTGAACATTGTTGTATGGGCTATGTACCAAGATTCTATTGTATTAGATGGTTTTTGAGACAAGCGTATGAGGCTTCCACTTCATTTTATAAAACTTTGATATTGTTGAAAAATGTTTTAAAATTTTATCAAATTTCTATTATCTTGACTATGAAATCTAAGTGGATTATATAGGCCTCTCGGGGTCTTGTATATCATGTTACATCTAGGGGTTGCCCCTGGGTCATGACAATGGTTGACAGAAGGGTTTCAAGAGGAAAAAAAGAAGAAAATTTCAAGCATTCATTAAAAGTTTGAGGATTTTTCACCAAGAACTTTGCGCTTTCGAGGTCTGTAAGCTTTCATACAGTTTGGTTTGTTCGCCCTCACGCTAATCATGTGTATTATTCTGTAAATTTCATTCTTGAAGTTGATTAATTGAGTTGCTTGAGAAATTATTGAGGTTTTACCTTTATTCTTTAACAATGGAGTCTTGTTAAGTTTTGAGGTGAGGGTTATACGAATGAGTGGCAATTCTTGAAAGATTTTGAGTGTGTTTTCGATTATTTGTGTTGGGTTTATGAATAAAATGGAGTTTGGAAGAAATCAATCGATTCTAACTGAGTTAGGACCTAAAATTTAGAAGAAATATTTGTCAGAATTATGGGCACAGGTCTGGGGCGACACACCCCTATAATGGTAGGGAGTTGGCGCCCTGCGCTTGAAGTGCGCCCCAAACCAGCCCTAGAACTTTTGGGGCTGGCGTGGCGCACCATTGTAGTGCCAGGGACGTCAGGCCCCTTTCTTCTCCATTAATCATCCCATATGTGTTCTTTCAAATCATATCTTCACTCTTTTCTTAATACTAACTACCTATGCCTTCATTAATCATTTAGAGATCCTATATATTCTAATAATAACTCTTAAATTCACATTTTAAAACAAGGTAAAGTTAATAGAAAAGTTCAAGAACGTCCTTCTAAGTTCTTTGAAAGAGGGAAGCCTAGCAAAATTCAGACCTCCCAGGTGTCATCCACTAGGGGCTACCCATTACCCGTAGGTTCGTCTATGGAATTGGTCCTTCACAAATTCTCTAGGGCAGGACAACAACTAGACCTATGGACCGTAGGTGGGTTCATGGTCCGTCGTCTAGGATCGTGGGTCCAGGAAAAAGTCTTTGACCATAGATGACGAGTGTGCAGGACGGACCGTTGGTCATTTCACGGTCCGTCGATGGGGTCTCTTAGGTCACTACTGTCAGTTATTTTCAGGGATAGTTGGGTCTTTTCCTAATTAATTAGTTCCTATACTATGTCATTTTGCCTATGTTTAGGACCCCTATATAAGTCTTTTAACCCCCAAATTCATCCCATTTAATTCATTCTTCCAATTTCACAAAAGAATACCAAATTTCTCTCCTAATATTCTCTCTGTAGAAACTTAAAGAAGAAGAGGAAGAAGGATTCATCTAAGGTTTCAAGCTAAAGTTTAAATTCCTCCATTGAAGGCTAGCAATTAGAGTCAAGGTATGATAGTTTTCATCCATGGATTCCTTTCATCCATGGAGTTCCCAAAGTCCTTTATTTCAAATGGTTGAATTCCCCAATTGAGTTAGGGTTTTCTTCAATTATCATGGGTTCTCTTTATTGTTGATTTAAATGATTGAATTATGATTTCTTATGCATGAATTGATGATGCATGATGATTTTATGATGATTTCCCCATCAACCGATGTAATCCCCGATGTTTTCAAGTTATGAATCATATGATGTGGTATTCTTATCTTCAAGGAAGAGTTTTATGAAATTAAGCATGTATTGCAAGCTTTACATGTATTTATGATGAAATCTATATCTAACCCATGTTTTCTAAGAGTTGATTATTGGAAGTGGGTTTTGTCCTCAAGAGCTAAATTATGGATTTATGCATTGTTTTATGAAATCTATGTAAATGTTTTAATGTGTGCTTTGAGAGTAAAGTACAAAATATGATGATGTTGTGTTGGGAAAGGATATTCTCACTAAAACATATACTAGCATGATGTGAAATATTTTCACACATAGAAAGGATTCTTAGGTAGAAAGGTTTTCTCACCTAATTGAATAAATGAAAAGGAGCTATCTTTATGAACTAGCTTGGATTGGTTGTCCAAGGGCACCTTTCCATGATTAATGAAGTAAATAAAGAAATGACTATTCTGTGGGATTCATGCTTAGCACCGAGTGGATATTTATAGTGAAATGGAAGCTCTCCCGTAGAAGAGGTCGGGTTTCAAAAACAATCTCATTAGATGGAAGCTCCCCCGCTAGTTGAGGCCAGATTTGTAGTAGCAATCTCCTTATCCCATAACTATGTGCCCCCATAGCTAGGCTGATTAGCTAGTGGATCTACTTAAGCTAGAAGTTCATGGTTCTACCTTTGGCAAGTAGGACACCCCTTTTCGGTGTGGGGTAGAGAACGAATTCCATGTTATAGCTCACATGGTCTCAATGTCGGTTAAGGTTAAATTCCCCACAAGTAATAATGAACTAAGGTTACTTCAAGAAGTATCACATATGAGTTCAAAGGCTTTAAAGATAAAGTTATCTTGCATTGACCATGATTTATGACTTATGTTTTATAACTCTTTTTATATCATTTTTAGCTTGGTCAATTGCATGTCCTGAAAATGAAATGTCCCTTTTTAGAATGATTTAAATATTTTATGCATGGCTATGAGACTTGGTACATAATTTTGTACTAATGCATAATCTTGCCTACATTTTTCCCAAATGTAGGGTCTGATATCCAGGGTGCTCAGTTTCGTGGCTAGTTGGTAATTTGATTGATTCCTGAACTTTGGTGAGTCCTCATGCTTCGAGGACGGACACTTATTGTTTAGTTTATTTCATGCACTTCTCTTTTGGACATCATGTATGGGCTAGGCCCAAATTCATTCTATTGTATTAGATGACTATGATGAGACAAGAGTTTAGGCTTCTGCTTTTCATTTTATAAAACGTTTTGGACTTGGACTATCTCTTTATTCTTATTGTTCCATTTTTTATGTTATGAGAACTATGTGGCTTGTATGGAGTCCTTTGGGGTTCTATATGCCATGTCACATATAGGGGGTACCCCTAGGTCGTGACAAACTTGGTAATTAGAGCACAAGGTTTAGAATGGTCCTAGGATGTCTCATAAGCCACATCTAGTAGAGTTTTGTTCATGAGTGTGAAGCGCACCACATTTATGAATGAGAGGCTACAAGATGATTAAAAAACTAAAACTTTTTTCATTACTCATAAGTGGTGCGATAGAGTTTAACTCTATAAGGTCTCTCTCCTAATCCTTATCCTATGTTCTTTGGGATATGGCTTCTCGAAGGGCTTATACTAGAAGAAATATGAGGGAGAATGCGGAACAAGAAGCTCCTCAAGTTCTGGACGATCCTTTGGTCAAGCATGTTTCTAATTCAGAGTTTAGGGCTGTTTTTCAAGTATTGGCTCAAGCCGGGACAGTCCAAGCCAATAGGGAGGTTCTGGTTCCCTCAAGCTCAAATGTGAATTCAGCGGCTTCAAGAGTGAGGTGTTGATGAGGATCTTCAAGAGTTTATCAACGATGTCTATAAGGTGTTGATGATCATGGGAGTTATGCCAAAGGAAAAGGCAGAGTTGGTCGCTTATCAATCAAAAGGTGTCGCTCATAAATGGTATAACCAATGGAAGGAAGGGAGACCGAAAGATGCGGGACCTCTTGATTGGGAGAATTTTAAGGCCGTGTTTCTTGATAGGTTCTTTCCCCTTGAGATGAGGGAAGTGATGAGTGTACGATTTGGACTCATTTAGGGCTTTATTTTAATAGATTTAGTGTCCTCAAATGCATATTTTGTGCCAATAACTGATATAAATCCTTTAATTTCAGGTATTTGGATCGAGGAACAAAGTATGGACACTAATGAGCAAAAAGGAACAAGACAGTTGAAAGAACGAAGAAAAGAGGGCTTGATTGCCTAACCCATTGGGGGAGTCGCTGAATAGCCATGATCTTGCCTAAAGTTCCAGTGTGCCAAGCCCTGAAGGAGAAAATTGAGTCGGTGATAGAAAGGAGCAGTCGTCGAGTCACCGAATGATTCCGCGATGCAGTGCTAGATCGCCCAAAGTTACAAAACTTGAAGATGATGAAGGCCAAAGCAAAAAGGTGATGGAATTGACCATAGGGCGGATCGTCGAGTGGATCGGGGATCACTCAGTCTATGATCGTGAAGATGGGGCACCTGACCCATTCAGCTGATGTGAGGGATACTAGACTAGAGAGATCTATCCCGTGGATGATTCAGGTGGCCATTTTAGCTGCACTTGCCCCCCTTCAGACTTCCATTGACACTCTCACTCGAGAGTTGAGGCTTGTGAGAGCAGACATGGGGAGATCTCTGAGGTTACGGCTTTGAAAGACAAAGTAGCAGAATTGATATAGGACGTAGACTATCTAAAATCTACTTACTTCACTTCATTACTAGAGGTTGCTGATGATGTGGACACTCCTAATACTTCAGAGATTGCTCTGGCTACCACCAGAGATGTACATAAAATGATACAACAGTTGATCAGTCGGAGGCAGATATCGACGAGGAGCAGATAGAGATAAGGGAGGAGAGCATATATGGAGACTTGCAAGATCTTGAGGACACTATTGTGCAGTCGGTGAGCCATACATCGCTGACAGAGACATCCATGGTAGCTCCTAGTGGACCCACTCTTTCTGAGGTGACTCCAGGGATTGATGCCCAAGTTCAGAGCACTACATCGAGCATTAATGCCCAGACAGATGGAGCGACTGAGTGGACATGATTCCTTTTTACCTTCCTCTCTGTCTTATTCTTTTTGACTTGTGGATATTATTTTGCTTGCATTTGAGGACAAATGGTTTTTATTTGTGGTGGGGTGAGGCCCACCTTTTGTGATTATTACTTTGTTTGTACATTGCTTTGTTCATACATTATGTTTTGTGGTATAAATTGTGTTTAGCATTGTTTTTGTGGATGATTGAGCTTGTGGCTCCTTGTTTTTAATTGAAATAATTTTTGGACCCTTTCGGAAAAAAAATTGTACCACCTCTTAGTTGTATTTGAATGTTACTGTTCTCTTGCAAATTTGAGTATCGGTCTTGATCAATATCGATGACTTGAATAGTGCTCATAATAGAACAAAAATGAATGTGCGGCTACGATGAGGCCAAATGAAGTTGCATAGACAATATGTGCACATTTTGCATCTCGTTGTGACTAGACAATTATCAAATTGAGTCTCTTGTGATGAACATTGCACACTAGCGAAAGTGTGGAGTCTTGTTTGACATTGGTGTTAATGCCTTGTGTGATGAGCTTACCGTGAACCAAGTGTGATGACACCTAGAATTTTCCCTGTTGGTCTAGTTGACTAAGTGATGCAATCTGTTGAGATGATCTTAGGCAACTTTAAAGTGAGTGAAATAATTTGACATTATACCACTTTTTGTGACCTACCTTGTGAGTGAAATAATTTGACATTATAGTGTCCTCAAATGCATATTTTGTGCCAATAACTGATATAAATCCTTTAATTTCAGGTATTTGGATTGAGGAACAAAGTATGGACACCAATGAGCAAAAAGGAACAAGGCAGTTGAAAGAACGAAGAAAAGAGGGCTTGATGATCGCCTAACCCATTGGGGAGTCGATGAATAGCCATGATCTTGCCTAAAGTTCCAGTGTGCCAAGCCCTGAAGGAGAAAATTGAGTCGATGATAGAAAGGAGCAGTCGTCGAGTCGCCGAATGATTCCGCGATGCAATGCTAGATCGCCCAAAGTTACAAAACTTGAAGATGATGAAGGCCAAAGCAAAAAGGCGATGGAATTGACCATAGGCCGAGTGGATCGAGGATCTTGACTTATTGCGCCGAATGGTCCGTCACAGCATATTTTTGGCGACTATAAATACATTTTTAAATTCTTAGTTTAGTATCCAAGTTTTATTATTATTCAGTTTTCAAGTTTTAGAACTCTGAGTTTAGAGATAATATTTTCTTTAGCTTTGAAGATTTGAAGATTTCCATTTTTTGAGAAATTGGAAGTAGGTCTTTGAGATTCTTCAACCTTGACCTTTGTAAAGACAAAATTAATCGTACCCAGTTGATGGAAACACAATTTGGTAACGATTTTTAGCTTTTTATGATGTCTAGATAAAACCCCAATTCTTGGGGTGTGATTATGTGATTATGGGTTGATATAGTTGTTGGGTATTGTTAATTGATAGTTTAAATGCTATTTAAAAGTGATTTCAAACAGTAATTGTGGTTCAATTTTAAGGGTTGTAGTTGCAAATGCAACTCTAACTTTGTGTTTTTGGCTTGCTCGAGAGAGAGGCTTTAAAACCAAGACTACTAATTTGATGCTCTGTGGGTACTGGGTTGTCATAGGTTCAGCTCGAGAGAGTGAATCCTAAACCCATTTCCATACATTTAGCTCGAGAGAGTGAATGGACTAAAGCGAAGGCTGTTCTTAATTGTTGTTTATTGGTATTTGAGAGAAACCAATTTGATTCGGGGGTAAACTATTTGAGAGAAAGTTTATCCCTACTAAAGTCTAGCTTATTCACTGATTTACAGCTATTTACTATCAATTGCAATCACCCATTTGTACTTGGCTCTTGAATCTTAAGCACGTACCACTCCCTGTGGGATTCGACCCCAACTCACTTAGTTGGGTTATACTACTGACTAACGATCGTTAGCACTTAGAATTGGAAGAAGTGTCATGATACGTGAAATTTGGAAGCCAAGGTGCTTGAGTTCATTAACCTTCGAGAAGGGAGTATAAGTGTTAGGGAGTATTCTCTAAAGTTCACAAAATTGTCTAAGTATGCTTAAACGATGGTTGTCGATTCAAGGGCAGGGATGAGTAAGTTCGTCTCAGGTGTGTATGAAATAGTGGTTAAAGAGTGTCGTACCACCATGCTCATTAATGACATGGACATCTCTCATCTCATGGTTCATGCACAAAAGATTGAAGAAGAGAAACTTAAGGAAAAGTCGAGAGAGGCAAAAAGGTCCAAGACTGGTGATTGTAATTTTTCTCATGTAAGGTCCGATGGACTGGGTCGTCCTAGATTTCAACAAAAAAATTCTGGTCAAGGTACCTACAATTCTCCTCCTAAGTTCAACAAAGATAGGTTGTCTAACCCTAAGCCTCAAGGATGAAATGGTAGTGGATCTTCATTGCCCATGTGTACTTGTACTAGGTGTGGAAATAAGCACGAGGGTAAGTTCCTAGCCGGCACGAATAGTTGCTTTAGTTGTGGTACGAGTGATCATAAGATGAGGAAATTCCCGATACTTACGGTTAAAGGAAGAGAGGGCAAGAAAGCTCCTCCTAGTGGTTCGGGTCCTAATGCTCCTAAGCAAAACCGATTCTATGCACTTCATACTCATGGTGAACAAGAGGGTTCTCCCGATGTGGTTACCGGTATGTTGAAAGTTTTCCAACTTGATATTTATTCTTTACTTGATCCCGGTGCTACCTTGTCTTTTCTGATGCCATATGTGGCTATGAGGTTTGATGTTCTTCTGGATATGTTGTTAGATACGTTTTATATCTCTACTCCTGTTGGTGATTCTATTGTGGCTAAGAGGGTCTATAAAAATGTCCCATTTCCTTGTCTCATAGATTTACTCTTGTTGACTTGGTAGATCTAGATATGCTAGATTTTGATGTTATCATTGGTATGGATTGGCTGCACTCATGTTATGCTTCTATTGATTGTTGAACTTGAAAGGGGGAAATTATATGCCTAAGGGTCAGCTTGTCTCTTGTCTTAAAGCTAGAAAGATGATTTCTGAGGGTTGCACTTACCATCTAATTAGGGTGAGGGATGTGGATTCTAAAATCCCAACTCTCGAGTCGATCCCGATTGCTAATGAGTTTCCTTAAGTGTTCCCAGATGATTTACCCGGTATTCCTACCAAGAGGAAAATAGACTTTTTTATTGACCTTTTCTTAGATACGCAACCTATTTATATTCCTCCTTACTGTATGGCTCCGGCAGAACTTAAGGAGTTGAAAGAACAATTGAAAGATTTGTTGGATAAGGGTTTCATCCGACTGGGTATCTCTCTATGGGATGCTCCAGTTTGGTTTTCTACAAAGAAATATGGTTCTCTTCATATGTGTATTGACTATCGTCAATTGAAAAAGGTGACCATTAAGAATAAGTATCCTCTCCCAAGGAGAGATGACTTGTTTGACCAACTTCAAGGAGCGAGTTACTTCTCTAAGATTGATCTTCGATTGGGTTATCACCAATTGAGGGTGAATGAAGATGATATTTTGAAGATGGCTTTTCGAACCCGATATGGTCATTATGAGTTTTTGGTAATGTCATTTGGGTTGACTAATACTCCGGTGGCATTTATGGATTTGATGAATAGGGTGTTTAGACAATACCTTGATATGTTTGTGATTCTGTTCATTGATGATATATTGATATATTCGAGAAGTGAGGATGAGCATATTGATCATTTGAGGATTCTGTTGCAAATTTAAGGACCAACAACTTTTTGCAAAGTTTAGAAAGTGTGAGTTTTGGTTAAGGTCTGTAGCTTTCCTTGGTTATATTGTTTCAAGTAAGGGTATTGAGGTAGATCCTAAGAAAATAGACGAGGTCAAGAGTTGTCCTAGACCTCTAACCCCTTAGGATATTAGAAGTTTTTTGGATTTAGTTGGTTACTATAGAAGGTTTGTTGAGGGATTCTCTTCAATTATCTCTCTTTTTATGGATTTGACTCAAAAGAAGGCTAAGTTCATATGGTATGAATTATGTGAAAAGAGCTTCCAAGAGTTTAAGGATAGACTTACTCTCGCTCCAGTGTGACTTTACCCAAAGGGACTGATGGCTTCGTTTTATATTGTGACGCCTCAAGAATTGGGTTAGGATGTATGCTTATGCAAAATGGGAAAGTTATCGCCTATGCCTCAAGGAAACTTAAGATTCATGAGAAGAATTATCCTACCCATGACCTTGAACTAGTGGCGGTTGTGTTTGCCTTAAAGATTTGGAGGAATTATTTGTATGGAGTCCATGTAGATGTGTTTACCGACCACAGGAGTTTGCAATATGTGTTTAATCATAAAGATCTAAATCTTCACCAAATAAGGTGGCTTGAGTTATTAAAAGATTATGATATGAGTGTTCTCTATCACCCCGGAAAAGCAAATGTGGTGGCGGATGCTCTTAGTCAGTTATCTATGGGTAGTGTTGCTCATATTGAAGAAGAAAAGAAAGAGGTGGCTCGAAGTATTCATACATTGGCCCGATTAGGTGTTCAATTAGTGTACTCCACCAAGGGTGGTGTTATGGTTCATAATGGTTCAGAATCATCTTTTGTGGCGGATGTGAAAACCAACCAAGGTCTTGATCCAATCTTGGTTGAATTAAAAGAAGCGGTGCTTAAGAGATACGTTGAGGCTTTCTCACAAGGGGGAGATGGTGTACTTCGTTATCAAGGTCATTTATGTGTTCCGAATGTTGATGACTTGAGGGAACATATCTTGACAAAAGCCTATAGATCGCGTTATTCCATTCACTCAGGAGCCACCAAGATGTACCGTGATTTGCGGGAGGTCTATTGGTGGAATGGGATGAAGAAGGATATTGCGGGCTAAGTGTCCAAATTGCAAATAAGTGAATGTTGAGCATTAGAAATCAGGAGGTTTGTCCCAAAATATTAGCATTTATACGTGGAAGTGCGAAGATTTGAATATGGACTTTATAGTTCGTTTTCCTCGCACCCGGCGACAACATGATTTGGTTTGGGTTGTAGTAGATGATGACGAAATCGGCTCATTTCCTTCCCGTCAAGGTTTCCTATGCGGCGGAGGACTATGCCAAGTTGTACTTGAGAGAAATGTAATGTTGCATGGAGTGCCTTTGTCCATTATTTCTAATCGTGGTACCCAATTCACTTCTCAATTTTGGAAGCATTCCAAAAGTTGCTTCCAAAAGGGTCTTGGTACTCGTGTTAATCTTTAGTACGACCTTTCATCCCAAAATTGATGGGCAAGCAGACCGTACTATCCAAACTTTGCAAGACATGTTAAGTTGCCCTAATAAGTCTCGAGTTGGTACATGAAGCCATAGAGAAAGTTCCACTTATTAGAGAAAGGTTCAAAACGGCTCAAAGTCGGCAAAAGTCGTATGCCGATGTGGGAAGAAGGGATCTTGAGTTTGATGTTCATAATTGGGTTTACTTGAAAATCTCACCCATGAAGGGCATGATGAGGTTTGGTAAGAGAGGGAAACTTAGTCCCCGATATGTACGCCCACATCACATTTTGAGACATGCTGGTAAGGTTGCTTATGAGCTAGATTTGTGATACGCTCAAATTACACCTCCCTAAAGAAGTAAAAGTGATCGTTGTCAAATAAAGAACCCAACTTGTAGGTTGGCATCGATCCCACCAGGAATATGGTTCAAACTTAAACTTAACTCACTATTATATTTGTTTAGTCAAACTATTTCTGAGACAAGTAAATAAATGAGGGGTTTGTAAGCAAGTAACAGATTGTTGATTAAGTAACAAATAAGAAAGATTCAAACTTTGAACTATCAATATGAGAGAGAAACTAGGGTATATGTGTTCCCACAAGCTATTAATGCAGTAATGTTAATAATAGTAATCCTTTCCTAGTGTTTTATATGCAAAGTTGGTAAGTTAGGTATCCCTAAGTGATTGGTCCTCCAAGTAGGGAATTTCAACTCGCACCTTGGACCGGCTACATGTGTATGCTTAACTAACCCTTACCTTTACCCCAGATTAGACATCACATCAATGTATGACTTAGTTTTCACCCTCACTCCAATTGACATTAGACTATTAGATAGCATCCACTAAATCTTTGTTGTTAATTTTTTTCTCATTAACTACCTCCTTGGTTCGGCAAGTAGCAACGATGCGAGTTCTAAAGTTGGCCACCGTTAAAAAGACTTCTAAGCAAAAGAATTAACAATACATGCATAAACACTATTCAAGAATTACTTAATTATTATTCATACTTTGTTAATTGATCATTGTTCCCACAACCTTAGTTGTGGATTTAGCTACTCATGCTTGAGAGATCACAATTCATAATTAATAAGAAAGAATTCATGAAATTACAATTAGAATAGATGAAACCCAAAATCTTCAATTGAATTTCAAAGTGAAAATCTTATCAAACGAAATTCGGAAATCAAATTGCTAAAGTTTGCAAGTTAATTTCCAAAATCACCAAAACTAAGAGTTTTCAATAATGTCTAACCTTCAAAAATGAGGTTTATAACTCATATTTATAGAAAACAAGTCCTAAATAAAAAGGAAACAAAATAAGGAAATAAGTTGTCTGGACGCGGCTTTTTTCGACGACACGACCTACGGATCTTGGGTCGACCTACGGTCCGTAGATCACCCTCTTTGGTTCAACACTTAGAAACTTTTCATTAGGTACTACAACCTTCACTCTCATATCATCAATGACGGACGTGCAGGACGGACCATGGGTCGACCTACGGTCTGTGGTCTTGCTCCATGGTTCCACACTTGTCAGACTTCCCTAATGTACCACGTACGATGCCTCACCCACGGTCCGTGGACTGGTCTTCGGTCCGTCCTGGCACTCCGTGGATTGAGTACTGGAACTCAACTTCCGAGACCAGGACTTACAACTGACCACCCACGGCCTGTCGATGGACCTACGATCCGTTGGTGGGTACTTCTACATTTTTCAGTTCCAAATCTTCATCAACCGCCTCCTAGCCTATTTTCTACAAACATAATACATAAAACAATATTTCTAATACAATATAGCCCTAGACACACACAACTTCTAAGTGAAATGCATCAAAAATACCGTAAACTCAAGGTATATCAACACACCCAACTTAAACTTGTTGTTTGTCCTCAAGCGACACACTAAAACTCTAAATGACACTTATGTAGAAGTAGACATCCAAACTCAAGCAATCACATAGATTTCTTACGCACTTCCATCACATTAGTGCAAATCTTTTCATCTAGACTCATCAAGCTAACTCATGCGGATCAAAACATGACATAGATTGACCAATAGACACCACAACATACACTTTTCACAATCACCAAGGTACCAACTCTCCAACAATGTAACTAGTGCCCTCACTTCAAAACAAATCCTTTTTGCACACAATAGATATGAATTTTGAGTTTAAGGATTCATTCAACACTGACGCTTAGAAGTGACTTCAAGTACAGTTAGTGCTCACTACCATAGGCTTGCCCTTATTTTCACTGCATAAACTCTCCAAACTAGTCACTAGAATCACTATAGGACTTTCTTAGTTTCTAACGTAGGGTAGGGTACATTTGGGTACTTTTTAGTGACTTTTTTCCCTCCTTGACATTACATTGGCATTTTTGGTTTTCTTCTCAACCAATTCTTGACAACTTTTTATTTTTCTACTCTTCTCCTTGATTCTTTTTCGCACATATGTGACTTTTGACTTTATAGCTCTTATTTTTTACTTTCTTCTTTTTCTTTCACATTATTTTTCTTTATTTCTTTCAGCACTTTTGTTATTCATCTTTTTGCTTCTTTTGTACAAGTCACATTTTTTTCTATCTTTTATTTTTCTCTCTTCAACACAAAACTCTTTTCATACCCTTTTTCTTTTGGTTTCCTTTTTCATAGCCACCCTCAACTTATGTATTTTGCATGAGTTGAGGTGCACAATATCCGATGTCGGACCAGGGCCAAGATCAAGGTAACTTTTTGAATTAGCCACCCTCAACTTATGCTTTTGGCCTAAGTCAAGGAGCACATGTCCAAAGAGGGACCGGGGCCAAGTCAATTATTTAAGGGAAGGTGAATTAGGTGTATTGAAAGAAGTGGTCTACATCAGGCTCAAACATTTGGATCAAAGGGAACATTTATTTCTTTTGGTTGAATCATTTAGGCTTGAGTGGACTTATTTGAACAAGGGCCTATGGTCATTTCCTAACTTCTAGCCTAGATTATCTTAGCAGGACCAATAGGGTAAGTTCTACATTAGCACACACTGTATGAACATTCAAACTTTTCTCACACACACTTGGCACATTATTTCATTATCAGATTATTAGATTACCCAGCTCAAGTTTTAGCTTAAGTCATGGGGTCAAATCGGTTCCTTATCATGTCATATTGAGATTCAGCACATTCAACTCATCAGGCATAAAGATCTAGTACATTTCAAACTTTTTTTTGTACGGGTATCAACTTTTCATGCTTTTTATGCCATCATGCTTTCATTCTTCTACTTACTTCCACACATACATTCTTAAGCATGTCGGTTCAACAGAAAGTAAAATAGTTTCTTGGGGGAAAAGAACACAGGCAAGAAAACCCCAAGAGAGGATTATGAGTTGGGTTACTCAGACTTCACCCTATCACTCACAATCCATTTACCCCACCCCCAACAAAATAAGGTGCAATTACCTTCAATGCACAAAAATCAAAAGTAAAACATAGGGTAAAGTAAACATGTGGCGCATATGCGCTGAAGACCACTCAAGAAGTGGGTGGGTTCGGTTTCCCGGAGCCTGCTGGATCAACACTAGGAACGCCATCAGTAGCGCTATCATCAACTAACGTAGCACCCTCAGTAGTACTTAAACAGCCAGATGGGCCAATATCCACCTCACTGGCCCATTGTTGACTCCTCATCAAGTATAGATGCCCTCTGGCCTTCTCAAACTGTTGGCGCTCCTTCTACCTCAAACGTCGAGCCTCCTTAGTACCAACAGTGTGGTTGAAGTGGGGGCATTTCCCAGCAGTATGGAAAGAGTCTTGTGGTGGCATAGTGTTGTCAAACAGATCAGTCATCACCACCTCATCCTCCGATATAGTAGGGGTAGACTCTGGTACCTCAGCAACAGGGTCTAGTAGGATAGCAACATCAGCACGGAGGCTAGCCAACTCCTACTAGAAGGTGGTCATATCAATGGTAGGGGTTGGCCTCTCTAGGACTCTCAACTCAAAGGCATCGAGGCACTTATGAACGGGCTGAACATTCTGGTCCATCATTTGCTCCATCCTCACCTCAGACTCTGAAATAGAACGCTGCATCCATGGCTTCATATTCTGAAGCAAAGTGGCTATCTGTGTCTCCAGCTTCTAGACTCGAGATAGAGGAACGACAATGGACCTTGAAGAGGGAGTGGCTTAGGATGAGCTAAGGGCCTGACTAGTGGTCGGAGATGGTGGAGCCTGATCATTTGTTGTAGGGGCCGGAATGATGGTGTCATCGGTTGCATCTGCTCAACATCTACAACAAGATCATCACCCAAATGAGGTACCTCAACATGTGACTCACTTTGAGGTGTAGCAAGGTTGGCATAATCCCGAATGAGGCCAATTTCCAGAGTCTTAGTCCACATCAAGCAACCGGTCACAATGCCAAACGGGAACAGAAGCATCCCTGCAGAGCTGGAAAATCAAACACAGGAAAGGTAGGGTGGTGGTGATCTTGAAGGCCCACTCGTGGATCTCGGTGATCAGAATGTGTACGACATCAATCTTCAAACCCTCCATAATTATTGCCAGCATAACGGTCCGGTCCCATGTAACCACATTGTGTGCCTGAGTCGGGCATAGTCTATTCCGAACCAACAACAAGAAGAACTTCGCAGCAAAGCTCAGTGTAACCTTCTTAATACCCAAGCTAGGAGTCTGAACCCAATCAATACGCTCCCCATCCGCAGTGATATGTCATGCCATCCACCTCAGAAGTGCCTCCCTCTGCTCAGAATCTCTCTGGAAGGACCTGCTCTGGATAATGGCTATCTTGTAGTCATATTTTGTCGTATTAATGGGCATAATGTAGGCTGGGCCATATAGAAACCTGCGAACCATGACCTCTGAGATGTCGGTTGTGCAACCTCGCACTAATGTGGACTGGAGTGAAGGCTGGGATACAGGCTTGGTCCGTTTAAAGATGGAATTTCTGATGGTGGCAGCATAAGAGGCATAGAACTCTCTGGCTATCTCCTCGCTATATTTCCTAGGGCTCTGTGCCATCCACTTAAATCGATGTCTCTGAAAGAGATCTTCAATAGCTGGTGTTGTGTGGAGGCTGCCTCTAAGGACCCTATGCTCCTCAGTCACGATCTTGGTCATCCTCTAGTGGTCGTTCAACATCGTTCCATTTTTATAAATCTAATACTGGTCAGGGACACACCTGTTCAGCTCATCAGCCTTGGGAGCAGGCTCAACGCTGGTAGATGTTGCACTGTCGCTTGAGCTATCGAAATCTAGAGAAGAAGCGGTACTACCACAAGGACAAGAGCGAGACTGCGACTCTGAGCCAGCATGTGCTCCGATCTGTATGGCCCACTCCTCAAACTGGGGGCAGTGACCTCGTTGGAGCTAACCTGATGGGCTCTGTTCCTGGTAGTGTAGGGGGAGTGGGAGAGACCCTGGTGGTAGGTGGGACATACTTTGTATCACTGTCTACCTCTATCATACGTCGAGAAGGGGCGAAATACTTGGATTTTCTCCCTCGTATGTAGGTAACAACTTGCTTTGGATCTATGGTACCTATGGAAGAGTTGGTCGTACCAAAACAAGCCAATAAAACACATAGAAAAATTTTAGAACAACAATCGTACCCAAACAAAAACAAAAAAAAATTATGGACAGTAGCTGAACTATTGGCCCACGGGAGGTAACTACAGTCCGTCGATGGAACGACGGCCCGTGGGTCCCCTCCGTAGGTTAGAGTACCCAAAATTGGGTCTATGATGTGGGAACCACGGATGTGCAGAACGGTCTGTCTATGGAACAACGGACCATAGTTCACACCGTGGTTATACACTTGGGAAATATTATGTGTGTCACTGGTCCATGGACTTCGACCTACGGTCCATGGGTTGAAGTCGTGGGTCAGTTTTGTGCAAGGCAGACCTATCAACTTTTGAACAAACCATGTTTTCGACAAATAGACCGTCAAACTAAGCCTACACATGCATTTCAACATATAATATGGTAGTTAATCATCCTTAGGATTTCATTGACACACATATCAACATTTTAACAAACCAAAACATACGAACCCTAAGTCAAAACTTCCAATTAGGCCTATTACTTGATTTAGTTGGTTTTAATTTTCAATACACTCACATTACCATCATTCCAAGGGTGTTCTCAATTACAAGTCATGTATTCAACTAGGAGATTAACAACCCAAGGTTAAGTACAACTTCGTGATTTCATGAGTTAAACATGAACATTGAATTCAAAGTTAGGGTGAAATTGTTTACCTTACAAGTATTCAAAGTTGGTGAGTGTGGTGATGCAATGAAATCATTGACCCTTTGCTAGCCTTTCGACACTGAACTCGGACTGTGAAATCAATTAGGGAAGAAAAATAGAAATGAGGGATTGATTTGGGAGAGAAGTAGGAAGTTATGGGATTTGTGGATTTGATTTGGGGAGTGATATGGGTGTTATGATGAGTGAATTTGGGTATTTGGAAGGTTGAAAAATGGTTGGGAGGGAATTTTTGAAGTGGGGGATGTTTTTGAAAGTGAAAGGTTATATTAATTGGGGTTCGGGTCAGGTCAGGCAGAACCCTAACTTTGGCCCCATGAGACCCGGTCGATGGTCCGTGGGTCGACCTACGGACCGTGGGTTGGGTCCTTAGGTCATTCTAACACTTAGAAAATTAGGAAACTTACCTGGGATCTACGGACACCATTCATGGTCTGTGGATTGACTAACGGGCCATTGATGGGGTTCGTCGACCACTATACAACTATTTTCTTCATATTTTGCCTTTCGTCCCTGCACACATAGCAACCATTAAGACTTTCTTTTTACATTTTTTGGACACATTTTAGACATGGACCCTATTTAATATCTAGCCAACACTAATATAAAAATAAAACACCTATCTAAAGAGCTACAAAAATTCAAAATAAAAGAAGAAAACTCCTATATTGAAAAGAAAAACCTATTGTTGGCTAGATTGTACATCTTGGATTGCCTCCCAAAAAGCGCTTGATTTAATGTTTCGGCACGACGCATACACCTTTATTACTCATACATCATCAAGATAATAGGCCTCAATAACTTCTTGCACACTCTCCAATTTCCCCATGTAGACATTGATCCTCTGCTCGTTCACTTTGAACCTCGTTCCCTCATTGTTCTCAAGCTCGACCGCCCCATGTGGAAATACTTGTGTGATTTTGAATGGCCCGGTCTACTTGGACTTGAGCTTGCCAGGAAAAAAGCACAACCTTGAGTTGAATAAAAGCACTAGATCACCCATAACAAATTCACGCTTTTCAATCTTTTGATCATGATATTGCTTCATCTTCTCCTTGTACAAGGCTGAACTTTCATATGCTTTTAGGTGAAACTCATCAAACTCATTCATGTCATTCGTTCTTTGACTCGATACGGTGCCCCAATCCAAATTCAACTTCTTTAGTGCCCACATGGCCTTATGCTCTAGCTCCACGGCAAATGGCATGACTTCCCATATACAAGTTGGTAGGGGGACATACCTATGGGAGTATTGAATGTGGTGCGATAGGCCCATAGAAAATCATCAAGTCTTCTTGACCAATCTGTTTTGTTGGCGTTCACAGTCTTTGCAAGGATTTGCTTTATCTCTCTGTTTGACACTTAACTTGCCTACTAGACTACAGATGGTAAGGAGTAGCTACATTGTCACGAACTCTATATTTTTGTAGCAATGCCTTGAAAAACTTATTACAAAAATGAGAACCTCCATCGCTGATAATCGCCCTAGGTGTCCCAAATCTAGAGAAGATACTCTTTTTCAGGAACATGATGACACTCTTTCCCTCATTGTTTGAAAGCGCAATTGCTTCCACCCATTTCGGTACATAGTCAACCGTAACAAGAATATACTTCATCCCATGTGAACTCACAAATGGACCCATGAAGTCAAGGCCCCAAACATCAAATAACTCAATCACCAATATCAGAGTCATAGGTAGCTCTTGCTTCTTTGAAATTCCTCCTTCTCTTTGGCAACGGTCACAAGACTTGGCGAAATTATGAGCATCTTGGTGGATGGTAGGCCAATAATACCCACACTGCAAGATTTTATGAGCAGTCTGAATACAACTATGATGTCCACCAAGAGGCGATGAATGACACGCCTCTAGTATACTCATCATCTCAACCTTGGGCACATAGCGATGAATAATCCCATCAGCACAAATACGAAACAAGTAAGGCTCATCCAAAAAGAACTTTTTCACATCATGCATAAACTTTTTCCTTTGGTGAAAGGACAAATTTGATGGAACCAAATCGCTTGCCAAGCAGTTAGCAAAATATGCAAACCAATGGATAAGATCATAAGAAGCAGTCAATACATGTTCATCTGGGAATGCATCTTTAATCTCAACCCCATCTCCTAACTTAAGTATAGCTTTCTCCTCTAATCTGGATAAATGGTCGGCAACCTAATTTTCTGTCCCTTTTCTATCCTTTACCTCAAAATTGAACTCTTGGAGCAATAATACCCATCTAATCAACCTTGGTTTTGCATCTTTTTTAGCCATCAGATACCTCAATGCAACATGGTCAGTATGCACTATGACCTTAGTACCAAGCAAGTAGGATCAAAATTTCTTGAATGTGAAAACCACATCAAAGAATTCATGTTCAGTCACCGTACAGTTCTTTTGAGTCACATTCAGAGCTTTGCTGGCATAGTAAATTGGATGAAGAATCTTCTCTCGCCTCTGTCCCAATACCACACCAGCGCCACCCCAATCGCATCACACATCACTTCAAACATTTGCCCCCAATTCGGTGAAATAATGATAGGTGTTGTTACTAACCTTGATTTCAACTCTCCAAAGGCTCTCAGACAATAATCTTCAAAATCAAACTTACCTTCCTTTTCGAGTAGTTTGCACAATGGGTGTGCAATTTTTGTGAAATCTTTGATAAACCTCCAATAAAAACCTGCATACCCAAGAAAATTTCTAACACCTTTAACAGAGATAGGTGGTGGAAGCTTTTCTATTACCTCAACTTTAGCTCTATCAACCTCAATACCCTTCTCAAAAATCTGATGACCTAGAACTATACCTTATTTCATCATGAAGTGGCACTTTTCCCAATTGAGCACAATATTGCACTCTTCATATCAATTCATTACCTTGGCCAGATGCATCATACAACCATCAAACGAGTCACCTACCATATAGAAATTATCCATAAATACCTCAATCATGTCCTCCACCATATCTGAAAATATTGACATCATACACCTTGGAGAAGTCATTGGAGCATTACACAACCCAAATGGCATCCTTTTAAAGGTGAAAGTCCCATATGGACAAGTGAAGGTGGTTTTCTCTTGATCTTCTAGAGCTATGAAGATTTGACTGTATCCCGAAGTTGCAGATTTGAGGATGGATGTGGACTATCTCAAGTCTATTAGAGGTGGCTGATGAACTTGATGCCCTAGAGACTTCAGGGATTCATCTGGCTACCACTGAAGATGTACATAGGGATGGCACAGTAGTTGATGAGTCAGATGCAGAGACCGACGAAGATCAGATTGAGGTGAGGGAGGAGAGTATTTATGGAGATTTTCTGAATCTTGAGGAGACAATTGTACAGTCGGTGATCCATACATCGCTGACAGAGACGTCCACGGCAGCTCCTAGTGGACCCACTACTTCTAAGGTGATTCCGGGCATTAATGCCCACGTTCAGAGCACTACACCGGGTACTGATGCCCTGACAGATGGAGTGACTGTTTAGACAGGATTCCTCTTTACCTCCCTCTCTGTCTTATTTTTGTTTGACTTTTGCATATTCTGATTGCATTTGAGGACAAATAGTTTTTGTTTGTGGTGGGGTGAGGCCCACCTTGTGTGATTATTATTCTGTTTATATATTTTGGGTTTTTGATCTATAAATTATGTTTAGCACTATATTTTGTGGATGATTGAGCTTGTGTCTCCTTATTTTAATTGTAAATGATTTTTGACCCTTCCGGAAAATTTTGTGCCACCTTTTGTTTGTGTTTGAATGTGGTTGTTCTCTTGCAAATTTGAGTATCGGTCTTGCTCAATACCGATGACTTGAATAGTGCTCATAATCGAACAAAACTGAATGTGCAGCTACGATGAGGCCAAATGAAGTTGCATAGGCAATATGTGAAATTTTTGCATCTCGTTATGACTAGCCAATTTTCAAATTGAGTCTCTTGTGATGAACATTGAACACTAGCGAAAGTGTGGAGTCTTGTGTGACATTGGTGTCAATGCCTTGTGTGATGAACTTACCGTGAACCATGTGTGATGACACCTAGAATTTGCCACGTTGGTCTGGTTGACTAAGTGATGCAATCTCTTGAAATGATCTTAGGAAACTTTGAAGAGTGTGAAACCATTTGACATTATACCTCTTTTTGTGGCCTACCTTGTGAGTGTGTGAACTTTGCTTGAACACCTTTTGAGCCTTACCCTTTTCTTGGAAGAAACTTGATGAAATTGTAACCTTTCTTGATCCATTACCCTTAATCCTCATGACTTGTGGTTTGTGTGAAAAGCCTACTTAGGCCAAAACCCTAAGTTGTGGTGTGGTGAAAAGAGAAGTTAAATCAAGAAAGGAAAAGAAGTCCCCTTAACCCATGATTTTGAGAAAGATGGAATTCCTCCATATAAAAAAAGAGAAAAAGAATGAAAAAGTTATGGAATAAAGTTGTGAAAATGCAAAACGAAATGGGGTATCCAACAGTCCATGGAAAATGAATAATGGGGTGACTTTTGAGCATGAATGAGAATGAGAAAGAGAAGGGAAGAAAGTGTTGTTCACACCACATTTCATGAGGATTACAACCATTGAGCCTAAATGACCATACATTTGTACTCAGCCCCGTTACAAGCCTTGAAAAGACCTTTTTTATCTTGAGTGAGCTAAAACAATTGTTGATTGGAAAATAAGGGCAAACCTTTGGGTCAAATCATGCATTGTGTTCACCTTTGTGAGTGTGAGTGGTGATTGTGATTCCAAAGCTATAACTTGTTGAACCATAGTGTGTGAATATGGATTCATTCTTTGTGTGAGGGCATTTGAGTACCTTTGTTGAGCTTGAACTTGCATTTGAAGCAAGTATTGTGAACTTGAAATTCTTTGATAATGGTGAGTCACAACTTGAATCTTTGAGTGCACAATTGATCCTTGCATGAGTAGGTTAAGTCT
Organism: Solanum chiquidenum; assembly: GCA_029582725.1. Classification (NCBI taxonomy): domain Eukaryota; kingdom Viridiplantae; phylum Streptophyta; class Magnoliopsida; order Solanales; family Solanaceae; genus Solanum; species Solanum chiquidenum. The sequence goes on along the minus strand of JAJOOS010011523.1, from coordinate 6,917 downwards.
TTTTGTGTGCATTCATGATTGAGTCTTGTGTAGCACTGTTTGAGACATCCTTTTTGAACTGCTGAACTTGAGTTTTACTTTAGGACAAGCAAAAGTTTAAGTTGGGGGTGTTGATTAGTCCATGATTTGGACTCATTTAGGGCTTTATTTGGATAGATTTAGTGTCCTCAAATGCATATTTTGTCCCAATAACTGATGTAAAATCCTTGTTTTTCAGGTATTTGGATTGAGGAACAAAGCATGGACACTAACGAGCAAAAAGCTAAGGAACAAGGCAGCCGAAAGAACGGAGAAAACAAGGCATGTTGATCGCCTAATCCATTGGGCGAATCGCTGAGTGGCTATTACCTCGCCTAAAGTTCCAGTGTGCCATGCCATGTAGGAGAAAATCAAGTCGGCGAGAGAAAGGAGCAGTCGGCGAGTCACCGAATGCTTCTGCGATGCAGTGTTGGATCACCCAAAGTTACAGAACTTGAGGATGTAGAAGGCCAAAGCAAAAATGCGATGAAACTGACCAAAGGGCGGATCGCCGAGTTGATCGGCGATCCCGACTTACTGCGCCGAATGGCCCTTCACAACATATTTTTGGTGACTATAAATACATTTTCAAACATTATGTTTAATATCAAATTTTATTCTGAACATTCATTAGAGTAATTTTTGAGTTTCAACTAAGAGTATTAAGACTAAACTTTTCCTTAGCTTTGAAGAATTGAAGTTTTCCATTTTTGAGAAATTGGAAGTGGGTTTTTGAGATTCTTTAACTTTGACCTTTGTAAAGATGAAATTAATCTTACCCAGTTGATGGAAACACAATTTGGTAACGATTTCTATCTCTTTATGATGTCTAGCTAAAACCCCAATTATTGGGGTGTGATTATGTGATTATGGGTTGATTTAGCTGATGTGTATTGTTAATTGATAGTTTAAATGTTGTTTAAAGGTGATTTCAATCAGTAATTGTGGTTCAATCAGTAATTCAATCAGGAATATGGTTCAACCTTAAACTTAACTCACTATTATATCTGTTTAGTCAAACTATTTCAGAGACAAGTAAATAAAGGGGGGGTTTTGTAAGCAAGTAACAGATTGTTGATTAAGTAACAAGTAAGCAAGATTCAAACTTTGTGTTATCAATATGAGAGAGACACTATGGTATATGTGTTCCCCACAAGATCTTAACGCAGTAATCCTAATAATAGTAATCATTTCCTAGTGTTTTACATGCAAAGTTGGTAATTTAGGTATTCCTAAGTGATTCTTCCTCTAAGTAGGGAATTTCACCTCGCACCTTGATTTGGCTACGAGTGTATGCTTAACTAACTCTTACCTTTACCCCAGATTAGACATCACATCAATGTATGACTTAGTTTTCACCCTCGCTCCAATTGACATTAGACTATTAGATAACATCCACTAAGTCTCTATTGTTAATTCTTTTCTCATTAACTACCTCCTTGGTCCGGCAAGTAGCAACGTGGCGAGTTCTAACGTTGGCCACCTTTAAAAAGACTTCTAAGCAAAAGAATTAACAATACATGCATAAACACTATTCAATAATTACTTAATTATTATTCATACTTTGTTAATTTCTTATGGTTCCCACAACCCTAGTTGTGGATTTAGCTACTCATGCTTGAGAGTTCACAATTCATAGTTAAGAAGAAAAAATTCATGAACTTACAATTAGAATAGATGAAGCCCGAAATCTTCAATTGAATTTTAAAGTCAAAATCTTATAAAATGAAATCTAGAAATCAAATTGCTAAAGTTTGCACGATAATTCCCAAAACACCAAAACTAAGAATTTTTAATAATGTCTAACCTCCATAAACGAGGTTTATACCTCCTATTTATAGATTGTGTGTTGAGGTATCAAGGTAGATTGTGTGTACCAAAGGTGGATGAACTCCAAGAGAGGATCATGGAGGAATCCCATAGCTCTAGATACTCTATCTATCTTGGTTCCACAAAGATGTATTGTGACTCTAGAGAAGTCTATTGGTGGAGTAGTATGAAAAGGTGTATTTTAGAGTTCGTCGCGAAGTGCTCGAATTGCCAACAAGTCAAAGTGGAGAACCAAAGGCCCTGTGGTATGGCTCAGAACATAGATCTTCTAGAATAGAAGTGGGAGATGATCAATATGGATTTCATTACTGGTTTGTCGCGGTCTCGCAGACATCACGATTCAATTTGGGTGATTGTAGATCGGATGAATAAATGAGCCCATTTCTTACCGATAAAGACTACCTTTTGGGCAGATGATTATGCCAGGTTGTATATTCAAGAGATAGTGTGAATTCATGGAGTTCTAGTATCCATCATTTCAGACAGACGTGCACAATTCACTGCACAATTTTGGATGTCTTTCCAAAATGGTATGGGTTCAAAGGTAAATTTGAGTACTGCTTTCCATCCTTAGATTGATGGTCAAGCAGAGCGTACGATTTAGACTTTAGAAGATATGTTGAGAGCTTGTGTGATCAATTTTAAAGGTAATTGGGATGATCACGTACCTCTCATAGATTTTTCATACAATAATAGCTATCACTCTAGCATCCAGATTTTTCATACAAGAAAGGTTGAGAACAGCGCAAAGTCATAAGAAATCCTATACAGATGTTAGGAGAAGAGACATGGAGTTTGAGGTGGATGATTGGGTCTATTTGAAGGTTTCACACATGAAGGGTCCTATGAGATTTGTCAAGAAGGGGAAACTTAGTCCCTGGTATATTGGTCCTTACAATATATCTAAGAGAATTGACAATGTAGCTTATGAGTTGGAGCTACCGCCAGAGTTAGCAGCAGTCCATCTGGTATTTCACATTTCTATGTTGAAAAAGTGTATGGGCGATCCTTCACTCATTATACCTACTGAGAATATTGGTATTAAGTACAGCCTATCTTATGAGGAGATACCCGTAGAAATACTAGATAGTCAAGTTCGGAAATTAAGAACCAAGGAGGTAGCCTCAGTCAAGGTCTTATGGAGGAATCAATTTGTTGAGTAAGCTACTTGGGAGGCTGATGAGGATATGAATAAGAGATACCCATATCTCTTTTCTTTCGGAGAAATTCCAGACCAAGGTAATGACTTTTTCTATAACACTCTTTAAATTGATAGATTATGTTGTGTTAAATTACATGTTGGGTGTTTGAGTTGGGTGTTATATGTTCCTACCCTCAATTCTATTTAGAGTGATCTCAATCGAGGATGAATGTTCCCAAGGGGGAGATATTGTAACACCTCGGTGTTAGGAAGAGCTAATTTTAGAAGAAAAAAATTGGTAACAGCTAATTTGAGAGTTCTTCAAGTTATTCTTAAATTGTAAGTTTTGAGTCAACTTGAAACCACCATAGCTTTCAGCACAGGATGAGTTAGGTGGCCCATGAGATATCAAATGAAAGATCCTTGAGTCCTCTTTCCAACGCCAATGAGTTTGCTAAATTCTGAGTTTGGATGAGGGAGATACGCCCATTTGAACTCGCTAAATTCTGAGTTTGGATGAGGGAGATATGCCCATTGGAGTTCAGCCTATCAAGTTAAGGAAGTTCATCTGAATTATGGAGGGATATTTTGGTCTTGTCCTTACCCCCACTAATTGCACAAATTTTTTCACCCAATTAGGGGTCAAATCTTATTAAAATTAGTTTTCACAAAAGTTTAAAGATGTTTGGAAGGTTAGAGAAAAGTTCAAGAGGAGAAAAGGGAGAAAAGCTTCAAGCGTTCAAGAGTTCTTGCGATCATTGAGGAATTTCACCAAGGATTCGATATTTTCGAGGTATGTAAGTTTTATAGTGATGATTTATTTCACCCTCACACCAATCATGAGTTTCCTTATCGATTTCATTCATGAATTTGAGTAGATTTTTCGTTTACTTATGTTGGGTTAATGAATCTATGGGAGTTTGGAAGGCATCAATTGATTCTAGGTGAATTAGGGCCAAAAATCAAAGAGGAAAATTTGTCAGCTTTTCTGGGCAGGGCTTGGGGCGACGCGCTAGTAGTGCACGAGAAAAGAGTTTCTGAAGTTTAGGGGTTTGCACCCTCCGCCACTTAGTGCGCCAGGGTCGCCTGCTCACGCCTCTTTTTCGTCATTCATCCTATCTGAGTTCTTTCAAAATGTATCTTCGCTCTCTTCCTGATTTTAACTATCCAAACTACATCTAATCATTGATAAATACTATATATCTTAATCATAATTATTGAATTCATATTTCAAATTCAATATAGAGTTAAGAGTAAAGTTCGATGGAGTCCTTTGAGTCGTTTTGAGAAGTCTTGTACACACTTTCAAAACTTGTTTTGAGACTTGAGTACTTGAGCATGAGGGTGAGAAGAGTTAAGTTCAATTTTTCTAAATGAATATAAGGAAACTAAGTATTCCCAAGTGTAAACGTTTTACATTTAAAAACGAGAGGAAACCTTGATTTCCAAATGAGTTCATGAGGATTTTTTTTAGCATAATCTCTTTTCAGATAACCTTTTGAGTAATAATCTCAAAGTTTGAGGATGAGGAAATGTTTTTAAACATATGAGCGTGAGTTATATTAGTGGGAGTAGTATTGAGCACCGATATAGGGACGAGTTCAGACAACTCAAAGTCCTAATAAACCATGGCTGCCAACATGGTAAAGGGTCATACTTTTTAGATGATTCCTTATTGCTTTTAAGCATAGCTTAGTGGATCTACTTAGTTGAGGATGTCTTATACTCTGACAAGGTATAGGACAGTTCTGGCAGTGTGGGCAAGACATTGTATCACCACATAGCTCATAGTGATGGTTGTCGGTTAGAGAAACTCCCACAGAACTATATTATACTTTATTATATATATAAATTGAGTTGTTATTGTATTTTGCAATACTTTGAATTGCTATCTACTATTTTAAATGCTTTATATAAACTACATATTTAGTGTTGTTTGTTTTTGTATTGAGTTGACTATCCATGAGTTGAGTAAAGCTGAGGGTAAGTGTTTCTTACGGAATTCACTTCAAACTTATGTCATGTTTGGTTTTCCCCTCGCACGTACATTCAATGTACTGAGTCCATTTGGCCTGCATCATTTTATGATGTAGATTAAGGTAACCAGGATCAGCATCCAGCGCTTCGTTGATCCAGTCGAGCACTCAGAGTCTTGTGGTGAGCCTCTTTACTTTCCAGAGGATCCTTTTTATTACATTGCTTTAGTATTTTCAGTGGTTAGGATGATCGAGGGTCTTGTCCCGACATCCCTCATAGTTTTAGAGGCTTCATAGATGGATAGTTATACTTTTTTAGTCTTTCCATTTTCAGTTGTTAATGTTAAGAATTGGTTTGCCACTTTGGCTAAGTTGAATATTTATCTCTAAACATTCTAAGTTATTTTGAGACAGTTGTTTTAAGTGCATTTGATTTCTTTATTAATGCGTAAAGTGTTCCGTTGAGAGTCTACCCAGGCAAAGGGTTCACTTGGGGCCAGCAATGGTTCTCGAGTGCCAGTCCCACCCAGGGTGTAGGCTCGGGGTGTGACAAACTTGGTATCAGAGCACAGATTTCAAGATTCCTAGGGAGTCTATGAAGTCGTGTCTGTAGAGTCCTAGTTACCGGTGTGAAGCGCGCGACATCTATAATTAGGAGGTTGCAACATTTAGGAATTTCCTCACTTTTTTCATACTCATTTCGTGCGATAGAGTTTATCTCTATTAAAGTTTCTTTCTAACTCGTGCTTGCGCGTGTCTTTCAGATCATGCCTCCATGAAGAGTTGTCTGAGGTCGTCCTGCTAGAAGGAACATTGAGGAACAAGGGGTACCTAATGCCCCAGAAGTGCAACCCCAAGGAGAGGTCACCAATGCTGAATTTCGGGAAGCTATCCTAATGTTAATTCAAGATGTGACCATCCAAGTTAGGAAACCGAGAGGGGTTCGATAGGATGTGGTTGCTACGTCTAGTATCTAAGAGTTCTTAAGGATGAATCCTCCAAGCTTCACTGTTTCAAGTGTCACCTAGGATCCGGAAAACTTTGTTGATGTAACGACCCGAGAGCAGCCCCTAGTCGTTACCGGCGTATTCGACCTCTCGGAGGTGTTATACAAGCCCTTAGCATTCGTCATAGCATTATCATAGAAAAATAGCAGAAAATTTAAAAATTTCATAATATAACACAAGACTTAGAAAGTCACCTCATTTAAACCTTTAATACAAAATCGGAATACTACGTCTCAAAGTAGCCATCTTAAAACACGACTACAACACAATAGAGACGCAGCCCTTACAATACAAAAACAACTACTATCTAGTACAATGAACTTAAGGAAACTCTTTAACATAAAGGTCCTTGAATCTTTAAGGACACACTCGAACTTGGGAATAGTAAGCCAAGCTCATCACTTCTAGGAAAGGTCCTTTAGCCGCCACCACATACACTTGGTGTAAAAAGATTTAGAAGAATGGTGTTAGTACAAGAATGCACTAAGTATGATAACCATGCAAAAACATGCTTTTAAGAGGGCAGATAGTTGGATACCAGGCATCATGCCTTTTTAGAGAAACTTCATGAACCTTTAACACATTAGGCACAATATAAACCACATACATCATCATACACATGGAAACCATTCCTAATAGCACATAAGCCACTTATAACATTTTAGGCATATTCAATGCATACAATACATTAGCTTCCTCTTTATCTTAACTCCTTTCCTCAAGCAACCCTTAGGGAATACTTGGTGCAATGTATCACCTTAAGGTTACCAAAGGTGAAATTACATTAGCCTTCATCAATTTAACCACATATATTCATAGAGTCATAAGCATACCATAAGACATAGTCTTCACATAGGAACCATCACCTAAGACAACCTCCAAGTCACACTAGTGCAATGTACAAGTAGCATCCCATAATACTACTCACACCAAGTGTTCCTAGGA
>JAJOOS010011522.1:0-31166 GCA_029582725.1 Solanum chiquidenum | reverse complement strand
AAGCCGAAAACACAAAGGTAAAATCGTATTTGCAACTACAATTTCATTAAGTTCCACCACAACTACTAAATGAAATCACATCTAAACAACAAATAAATCATCAACAAGCAAGACCCAACAGATAATCTAACCCATATTCACAAAATCACACCCCAAGAATTGGAGTTTTAGCTAGACATGTAAAAGAGATAGAAATTTATACCAAAATGAGTTTGCATTCAAATGGGTATGAATATTTAAGTCTTAAAACAAGTCAAAAGTGAAGAATACTCAAGACTCAATTCCAAAATCTTGGAGTTGAAACCCTTTGAATCTTCAAAACCCTCTCCAAGCTTAGGACTCAAAAGTCTCTATTAAAAATTCTATAATAAAAATCTGATATTAAGCTACAACTCTCAACGAGTATTTATAGTTTTCAAAAATCTGTGTTGTAGCGGATCAGTCAGCGTCGTTAGTCGAGATCGTCGATCAACTCGGAGATCCTCCCTTTGGTAGGTTTCATCGCCATCTTGCTCTATCCTTCAACATCGTCATGTTTGGATCATTGGGCGACATAGTACAGATTCACGGAGCTGCTCGGTGATACGTCGACTGCTTCTTTTCTCCGCCGATTTGATCCCTTCTTTTAGGGCTCAGCACACTGGAATAAAAGGCGAGGATAAGACCTTTTGGCGACTTGCCGAATGGGTTCGGCGATTCTCAGATCTTCATTTCTTCGTTCTTTTAGCTGCCTTTGCTCTTTTTTTACTAAGTAGTGTCCATGCTTTCCTTCAAACTCTAAATACCTGAAACTTAATGACTTTCATGAGATATTGAGATAAAATATGCATTTGAGGACACTAATTCTATCAAAATATAGCCCTAAATGAGTCCAATTTGTGGACTCATCAGTATGTCAAAAGCAATCTTCACATGAGTAATTGTGTCCCTCTCCTTTCAATGAGACTAAGATCTAAGCTACTTTATCTCCTCAACTTTGATCGAACGGTCCACTACTTTTCATTTTTATACTATTTCTCATTTGCCTATTAGTTTGTATTGGTATACTAGAAATCACATTCTTGATCTATTATACTGCACTGTCTACTAAATTACATTTGGCCTACTATGTTGCATTGTCTACTTAAAATTGCATTTCCTACTAAAAGTTGCATTGCCGACTAATTGTATTTGGCATACTGAATTTGCATTACCTACTAAATTTGTATTACCTACTGAATTAGCATTGCATATTAATTGCATTTGGCCTACTAAATTGCATTGCCTACTGAAAATTGCATTTTTTTTCTACTATATTTATTGTCCTACTATATTGCATTTGGCTTACTATATTACATTTGGCCTAATAAAAATTGTATTTGGCCTACTGTATTACATTTAGCCTATTAAAATTGTTTACCTACTATATTTCATTTGGCCTATTATATTCTAGTGTTCACTAATTAGCATGGCCTAAAAAAATATTTTTAAAAAATGCATTGTCTACTCAAAACTTCAGTGTGTAAATTTGCATTGTCTAATAAAAATTCCAGTTGCCTACTAAATTTTGCATTGCCTACTGAAATTATATTTTAATTGTCGATTGCCTACAAATTATATTTGGTTTCTACTATATTACATTGCCTACCAAAAATTACAGTTTGCCTACTATATCGCCTTTTCTACTAAAAAATACATTATTTGCCTACTATATTGCATTGCCTATTGAAAATAGAATAGTTGCCTCCTATATTGTCTGTCATACTAAATTATATTTGGTCTATTATGTAGCATTGCCTACTCAGATTTGCATTTGCTTATTGTCATAATATTCGGCATGCTAAATTGCATTTAACATACTAAAATTATATTGCCTGCTTTATTGCATTTGACCTACTATATTGCATCGTCTACCAAAATTTGCATTGCCTATGAAATTGTGTTGCCTACTATTGAGCCTAATATATTTATGCCTTCTACACTTCATCGAACAATTTATTTGCCTACTAAAATGTGTTGCTTACCAGAGCCTATGTATGTTCCTTCTAAATCATGTTGGCTATTCTATTTGCCTACTAAATTGTCTTGTTTGTATTAGCTTTAATTATCATTTAATATTCCGAAGGTGTCATAGTCTAAAGGCAACATTTCATGGCCTAAAGACATCATCTCATGGCCTAAGAATTTAATTTCTACTTATCATGTTCCGAAGGTGTCATAGTCTAAAGAAATCATTTTGCATGGCCTGGGGACATCATACCATGACCTAAGAATCAATTTTTTGCGTATTATGGCCCTAAGATGTCATAGACTAAGACGTCATTCTTATCGTGTTAAGGAAAATACCATGGTCTAAATGGGAAATCACATCATGTTTATAAATTATTTTACCATTTAATTTCCATATATGCCCTAATCACTTTATTTAGTCATAGCACAAGCTCCAGGTTTGCAGAGAGTGGTCGATTGCAAACATGATCAACTTCTCTTTCTGTCACGACATTTTCTACCTCAATTCCACTAGTGAAAGCTCCTTGAATAGTCATGTCCTCTAGACCACCGGGTAAGGATTAGGAGAAAGACCTTATAGAGTTAAAACTTTTATCGCACGACTTAAGAGTAATGAAAGACGTGGAATTTTCCTAAACATCTTGTAGCTTCTCATTCATAAATGTGGAGCTTCACACTCATGAACAAAACTCTACTAGACGTGGCTTATGAGACATCATCCTAGGATCATTCTAAACCTTGTGCTCTTTGTCATGACCCAGCGGTACCTCTAGATGTAACATTGCGTATAGAATCCCGAAAGACTTCATGCAAACCACTTAGTCCTCATAACATAAGAAAATAGAATAATAACAGTAAAATGCATTTCAAGTATAAATTTTTTTCATAAAAGAAAGCGGAAGTCTAGACACTTTGTCTCAACATAGACATCTATTACAATATTGAATGAAATAGGGCCTAGCTCATACAACATGTTCAAAAGAGAAAGTACATGAAAGAAACTAAACATAGGAAATCCGTCCTCGGACCATGAGGACTAACCAAGCTCAGGAAAACAGTTTAATCCAAGCTCTAACAACAAGAATGACCACCTTGAGTACCGGACCCTACATTTGGGGAAAATGTAGGCAAAAGTAGGTGTTAGTACAAAAATGCACTAAGTATGATAGCCATGCATAAACATATTTAAAACATGCTAAAAGGGACATTTCATTTCAAACCATGCAACTTACTAAGTTAAACATAATATAAGAGGTTAGAGATCATAAGTCATTAAACAGAGGGAATATAAATCATCATCATCTTTAAAACCATTGAACTCATATACAAAGCTTCTTGACTAACCATAGTTAATTATTCATGTTCTTGTTGTGGGAATAAGCCTTAACCGACATGAGACCATGTGAGCTATAACATGATCACCCGGTGTGACCAACACCGAAAAGGGTTATCCTACTTACCTAAGATAGAACCATGGTTTGTTAGCTTAGGTGGATCCACTAGCTAAATATCCTACGGGGGCACGTAGTTTATGGGATAAGGAGATTGTTACTAGAAACCTGGCCTCGACTGATGTGAGGGCTTCCATCTCAAGAGATTGCTTCTAGAAACCCATCCTCAACCAACTTGAGGGCTCCCATCTCAAATCAATATCCACTCGGTGCTAAGCATTAATCCCACATAGTACTTATTAAGTCTTGACTTAACTCATGTTTAATGGAAGGATGTCCTTGACAATCAATCCAACTTAGTTCATTATGATAGCTCTTAGATCATGCGTGAGAAAACCTTTCACCGTCCATGTCTACATGTAAGTATTAGATTCAATTAGGTGAGAAAGCCTTTCAACCTAGAATCTTCATTATGTGAAAAAACCTTTCACATCATGTTCATATCTTCATGAGAGCCTTTCAATCAACACAACAACAATATATTAATCATTTACACTTCACTCTCAAAGTGTCCTTAAAGCATTGACATAGATTTCATAAAACATGCATAATCTCATACTTTGCCCTTTCAAGGTTCAAAGCTTACTTTCAATCAACACATCTAGAATTCAAGCATTAGACATGGATTTCATTATAATTCATGTGATTATATCACTTCATGTATAAATTCATAACATTCTTCTTTCATCAACAAAGACCCACATCATAAGATCACAATTGAGAAATATGGGAATTTCATAGGTTCATGGGGAGACATCATAAAATCATTGTAATTCATCAATTCATGCTTGATTTCATAATAATCTTCTTTCATAATCAAAACCCACATTACATCATCATAATTGGAAATATGGAAATTTCAAGGGTTCTTGGGAATATATAATAAAAACCATAGGAAATCATAAATTCATGCTCAATATAACATAATTCAACCATTAGAATCGAGTTTGAAAGGAACCCATGAATTTTGAATCAAACTCTAACAATTGGGGATTTTTATCACTTTTGAAATTGAGATTTTGAAGGACTCCATTGATGAAAGCTATCCATAGATGAAAACTACCATACCTTGCTATCAAAGCCCAAAGAAATTGATGTACAAAAGCTTGCTCTTGAACCCTAGCTTGAATCTCCTTCTTCTTCTTCAAATTTCTAGAGAGAGAAATATTTTGGAGAGGATGAACTTTGGGAATTATTTTGGGTTTTGGAATAAATGACTTAATTGGGTGAGTTTTGGGGTTAAAATGACTTATATAGAGGTCCTAGGCTTGGGCGAAACGACATAGCTTTGAGTTAAAAAAATTGGGAAAAGACCCAAGAAGTCCCCCGACTAGAAACTGCCGAAATGGCATGATGGAGGCCAAAATGGGTCGTCATCATCACCACGGCCAGTCAAATGGGTCATGAAGAATTCCGGTCTGACAGTGCTTCCCTATTTTTGGCATAACTTTTTACTCGGTGACATTAGAAAGAAGACTCAGAGACCTTTAATATTATAGGTCATGGCCCACCTAATTAGTTTTGAGCTAAAATAAATGATCATTTGAAATTGACCATAAACTCTAAGTCTAGTGCAAAGCCCTTCACGTGAGGCTCCACGAGCCCTGGTGCCTACCACAAGCCGTGGTGCCTATCGTGGTCATGATCCAATAGCTATGCAACCTTCCCCTTAACCTCTAAAAACTAAGTCATCTCCACAACCCCTCCCACGAGCCGTCTAAGCCTTCACGAGCCGTGAAGTGGCTCGTGTGGAGGAGGCCAACTTGGGGCAGCCTTGGGGAGCTACTTCCTCACCACCACGGGTGGTCCCATGGGCTGTGGTGACCACCACTAGCCGTGAAGGCTCTTGTGGGAAGGTGGGCAGTGCATATGGAACTTGGGCAGCCTTAGCCCTTTCCCTTAGCTCTTGCCCTCACCCTTGGCTTGTTGCCCTCACCCTTAGCCCTAGTTTAGCCTACTAGTTTCTGGGGTGTTACACTTTCATATATGACTTATATACTTATATATCTATCGCAATAAAGACCTTCTCATCTTTTCTCACTACTTATATGATCTTTTTCTCTCATAACTTATGTCATTCTATCACTATTCATACCATCTTATGGTCCAATTTTATCTATTTAAGTTTCTATTGCTTCTATTCAAGTCTCGTGCCATTATTTTATCTTAGGAGCTTTGTAACGACCCGTAAAACGAATAAGTGAAACTAGAGCCTAACTTGTGTGTCTTTGAGTTGTTATGAGGTTTGAGAGTGTTTGATGTTGTTTGATGTTGTCTCGAGCTATGGTTGAGGGTTTTAGGGGTTAAACACCAAGGTACGACTCCCCATGGACCACCCTAGGGGTCCTTGAGGAGGACCCTAAGTTTAACCCCCAAGACCCCAAGCAAAACCAAGACTGCCCAAAAATGGAGTGACCTACGGATGGGGTTTATGACCAGTAGGTCCATCCACGCCCCGTGGATGGCCTCCGTAGGTCAAGGGGCTCCAAATCAAGCTTCAGCCCTAGACCACGGTCCATCAATGGACTCATGGTCTGTGAGTCTAGGGCGTGAGTTGGACCTGTTTTGTTGTCAAGTTGTGGCATAGCTAGGGGTGGATTGGTAAATTCACCCCAAGTCCTAATAAGTTGGGGGATGGTTATTTTAAGTTATTTATGGTATTTTAAGAGTATTAAAAGTGTTAAACCATATTTTAGATTTCATTATTCAAATTTCCGCAAATCAAAACCTCCCCTTCCCTCCAAAAGTCTCTCTCTAGAAACCTCCATAGAAGGTGAAGACTTCAAGCTTCCTAGGTCAAAATTTTCAAGGTTTTCAAGTGATTTTCGTGGGGAATCAATAGCAAGGTATGGTGGTCTTCATCCTTGTCTAATTTTCCATTCAAGGAACCAATCTAAAGGTGATTTCAAATTATGGAAATCTAGGGTTTTACTCAATCTCATGGGTTCTTTCATCAAACCTTTTCAAATGGTTTCTAATGACAAATTATGATTGTATTGGTGTTTAATTGATAATTTATGATGAAAATACTCTATGAACCCATGAATTCTCTCAATTCCTAAATTATGCCTTTATGAAGTGGGTTTGTTGATCATGAATGAATGTTGATGGATTATGCCTAAATTGATTTAGATTTGTTGAATTGTATCACTATTCATGCCTAATTGTATTAATGAAAGGTTTGTTGGTGAAAGTGAATTCATGGCCTTCAAATGGCAAGTGATAACCTAATTTACATGTTGAAGAGAATTGTGCTTGAGCTATTGATCCACTTGAAAGAAAGAGGTGTTTAATTACTTTGTATATTGTGATCATGGCCTTGAAGGCATAGTATGATGAATTGAAGTATTATCATGATATTGTATATATAAATGTGATGTGAAGGATATGCCTGTGATTTCAATGATAGAATGATGATCATGTATAGAATATAATTGTGTTGTTGTTGATAGTATATCCTCAATTAACACTCATGAATGTTGATGATGGAATGTGAAGGGTTCTATAATGTAATATTGAATATCTTGAATTGGTAGGCTAAGGCATCGTTTTTATTGAATAATGAATGTTTCTTGACTTAATGTCTTAATGATCATGAATCGGTAGGCCTAATGTTGGTAGCCCTTTCATAAATGACTAATGAATGTGTTGATGACTTAGAGTTGGTAGACCTAAGGATGGTAGCCTTTTCATGAATGAATGAATGAATGTCTTGAGTTGGTAGACCTAATGTTGGTAGCCTTCTATAAATGACTAATGAGGTATTTTAGACTATGTCTTGAACCGATAGACCTAATGTTGGTGGCCCTTCATGATGAGTCTAGAAACCAATGTGAATGTAAAAGCCTTGAAGCGGTAGACCTAATGGTGGTGGTCCTTTTCTTGTGTGAAATGATGAACCTAGAAGCAGTAGACCTAATGGTAGTGGCCCTTTCTAGGAAGATCAATGAGCTATCCTTAATATACCTTGAATCAGTAGACCTAATGGTGGTGACCTTTCATGTGTATGTGCTTTGGGTCGGTAGGCCTAATGTTGATGGCCCTCTCAAGTACAATGTTGAAATATGATTGAAATACTCTATAGGAATGTAGGCTAAGCACCGAGTGTATATGGTAAGACAGAAACTCTCCCAACGTTAGGCTAGGGTTCCAATGAACATCTTCATATCCCATAACTATGTGCCCGCATAGGATATTAGCCAGTGGATTCAATTCAATCCAAGCTAATATTACCGGTCTTCTGTAGGCAAGGAGACCACTTCTTTTTGGTGTGGGGGCAGAACACCAGATTCCATGTTTAGTTTGCATGGTCTATGTCGGTTAAACGCTTATTCTTATCATGTGAGATGCACAATATGGTTTCTTGAGGAGTTCTACAAAGTGTGGGTGGTAGTATGGGATGTCATCCATGGATTGCACGAGTAGGATTTGAGAGGGTCAGAGTGAGTTCTCTAAGTCTTAATGACTATTGTTTGAATGCCCCCCTAGGAAGAAGTTAATGAGAATGTTTATCTAATGTCTAATGAATGAAAGTACTCTAAATGATGTTATTGAGTAATGTTGACTCTTATATGCTTAAGGTAAAGATGCATGCTATACTTGGATTGTATTATGAGTTACTTCTTTGTCATGACTTATTGTATATGAATGTGTCTTGCTTATGGTGACTTCAAAGGAGTACTTAGTGTGAGTAGTAGTATGGGATGCACATTGCACAAGTATGACTGAGAGTTGTCTTAGGTGATGGTCCTTATGTGATGAAATGACTTGTTAAAGGTTTAAGTCTCTTATGAATTAGTATTATTAAAAGATGGAAAGGTTAAATGGTAAGTTCACTTTTGGTGACCTTAAGGTGGTACCTTGGTGTGGATGGTAGTATGGGACGCTATCCATACATTGCACAAGGTATATCCTAAGGGTTGCTTGAAGTGAAGGTTTATGTGAAGGTAATGAGTTATATGTTGGTTATGTTTGAATATTATGCCTCTTATGTACTTGTTCATGAAAGGTTTATCAAATGGCATAAAAGCATGACTTTCGAATCAAATGTCCTTTTTAAGCATATTTTTGCATGATTTCCATACTTAGTACTTAATTGTTCTAACCCCATTCTTCCCCTTTCTCTTACTAAAGTGTAGAGTTTGGAGATGTTGGTGTTCTATGCTTGAGGAGAAGGTTTCTAAGGTGCTTGAAGATGAAGACTTGGTGAGTTCTCATAGTTTCGAGGACAAAATTCATTGTGTTCCTTTTATGTCTTTTAGTTTATGTAAAGATTTTGTACGTGCTAAGTCCCAATGTTGTATTCAAGGTATTAGATGGTTTGAGACATAGTATATAAAGTCTAGAAAGTCTTCCGTTTGCTTTTTAAATGAAAATGTCTTCGATTGTAAAGAAAGTTTTAATTCTTCTCTATTTTTCCTATGTTCTTATGTTCAAGAATGTTATGAGGCTTGTATGAGACCCCTTCGTGGTCGAGTACGCCGTGTTGCATCTAGGGGCTATCCCTGGGTCGTGACAAACTTAGTCCGTTCCTAAATCTAGAACTACACACGACCTGATTCTCATAAAACTAGAGATATGTAGGTGACTTGAAAATAAAGTCTCGGCCCCACCATTTTCTCAATCCCATATCATTCCATCTGGCTACACTAACATCAACCCATTAGTCGGAAAAATCAGCCACTCAATCAACGTCTTTGCCCATTAATTCATCATTCGACCTATAACCCATTTTGAATTGTTATGCGATTAAATATATATTTTAAAATAGATTTTGTTACATGCTTAAATTTGCATCTAATTTTATCTAATTAATTATATACTTTAATATTTATAATTTATTAAGTTATTATTATTATTTATATATTTTTATCATTATTAGTCTCTAAATTTGAAATAATTACTTTACTTATCTATTTAACATCTATAATATTTAAGTTTTTTTATTTTATATGAAAGTTAATTAATATGTGTTGTCACGCCCCGAGGCTACCCCCTTGACGTAAACACGGGACCTAGGATCACGAGTGACCCCAAGCTAACCCTGAAGCTGGCATATCATAAGCATACTAAACAACTGAATTGAATATACTATGAAGACTCTTAAAAATAATAATTAACTGAAAGTGGGGAATACCCAATACTGATCTGAACATATGAAATATACTAAGAGTTCAATAACACTGAAAGATTAAACTCAAATCTAAAGATGAATCTAATACTATGTCTGCAAAAGCCTCTAACTGACTAGAGTTGTTGGGACATGTCCCCAGCTAACTCTATCAAAAATTGAAACTTAAAATAAAAGAATGAATCTAGAAAACATGTCTATTATCCTCGAAGTATAAGGACTCACCACTAAAGCTGCTGAAATGGAGATCGGGAACCGATCTATGCATGATCTGAATGCCGAGTATCTGAACCTACATCATGAAAGGATGTAGCGCAGAGTATGCGTCAGTACTTGGAATGTACTGAGCATGCAGGATATAGAATATAGTTGAACAAACATATAAACTGAACAAAGCGTAACTGAGCAATGACATAACTGAATATGAATGTAAATACTGTAATATGCTAAAAAAGCTAAACTGAATGCAATGACCAAGTATTAAATCATGAATAGGACATGCTAACTGAATACCAAAGTATAACCTGAAAACCTGATCAAATGCACTAAAGTATGAGAGTGAGAGCTACTAATAACCAACAAAAAACCATGTGAGCTAAACGTGGAATCCGATGTATACGCCCATCGAGAGGACCCAATATACCTGCCAGGGGTATAGAGGCATGACTGGCGTGATCACTAAATTTGATGCCCAACAGAGGGGACTTATACTCCTATAGGGGCACACAGTTCTGGGACTATACGGGTACCCTGAACCCTAGTCCAACTCAATGTTAAGCCTACTCCCACTAGAAATGTTTACAATACAACATAACTAAAATATACTAGATAGCTCAATACTCTGACATTCTAATTGAGAATGCGACATTTAAGTACTGATAGTGACACATTCGAAATATGAGGCATGTATATCTCTTTATCTGACCTAGCTAGTGTAATTCATGAACTAAACGAATCTACACAACCAGGGTTCTTAATTTAATGCAAGAAACTAAGCAACAATGTTACGAAAAAATGATAATTTGATTAAGAACACTATAACAGCTAAATCGCAACAATTTTTTAAGGTTGTAGAAACCTTAGTTCTAAACAAGATAAAGGGAATCAAGAAATTGACTGAATTCTAGAGACCTAGTGGATGAAAGGAACCCACTAGTGAAATACCACATACCTGGTAACAAAATTCATGAAGAAATCTTTCGATTTCAGGGTTAGAACTGAGGAAAACTTGATGCGTTCTTGAAGAAAGCTTGGTCGACTATCTCTTCTCTTTTTGCTCTACGTTTTTGATAAATTAAGGAGAATGATCGACTAGGGTAGGTTTTGATTAAGCTACTAGGCTTAAACTGACCAAAATTGCGTAGTTTAAGGGTTAAACGTCATTGTTTAGGTGTCCAACGCATAGGGGAAAAGACCAAAATGACCCACGTATAAATCTGTCAAAGCTGACCATGGCCCTAGTGACGGACCGTCACTAGGGCCATGGCCCGTCGACTAGGTCGTGGTCTGTTGGCTAGTGGCTACTGGTTTCTGGGTGGTCCAACTACGAGCCCTACCATGGCCCGTGTGAAGGACCACGGACAGTGAAGGTCACCGTGGTTCTTCACTTGGGCTGGAGTCTGGTGGCTCAGGACGAAGGGCGCCACCACGACCCCTAATCAAGACCACGGCTCGTGGAGGTCTCCGTGGTCTGATGTCTGGGCTTTGTGAGCTCTGTCTATCCTCCAAGAGCCTCCCCACATCTCATTAGGTGGTCCACGGCCCGTGAGGGGCTCCTTGGTCCACCACTGATTAGAGGGTGTGAACCACGATGAGGGTGACGGACCGTGGTCCTTATCACGGCCTGTGAACCCCTCCATGGTTCACCTTTTTCTATTATTTTCTACTGAAGAGTCTAAGTTTGATTGTCGTGGTGTTACAATATCTTCCCCTTGGGAACATTCGTCCTTGAATGAAGTCTAAACTAGCTGGGTATGGAGGGAAGGAGCTCAAATCCCTACCACTAAATACTATAACCTAATTTTTGACTGAACTGAGTTCCAAGACATGCAAATACGCTGAAAATGCAAGAACAACTGAAGGAACAATGATACTACGACTGAATTTTCACAAGAGTAAGCTTAGAGACTGGAGAGGAACTATTTCCTCAAGCTGAAACGGAATCAGAAGGAAAGAGATGGGGATAATTGGCCTTCAGGGCTGCTTATGCTTCCCAAGTAGCTCCCTCTATGGATTGACTCCTCCACAAAACCTTCACTTAAGCGACTTCTTTATTTCTCAACCTACGAACTTGACGGTCAAGGATATCAACTGGCTCCTCTTCATAGGTGAGGCTATCTTTCAAGGCCACACTCTTTAATGGCACTATCGATGCTGGATCACCCACACACTTTTTCAACAAGGAAATGTGAAAGACTGGATGAACCGCTGCTAGTTCTGCTGGCAACTCTAATTCATAAGCCACGTTACCAACACTTTTTAGAATCTTTTAAGGACCTATATATCTTGTACTGATCTTTCCTTTCTTTCCAAATCTCATCACCCCCTTCATAGGTGAAACTTTAAGGAAAACCCAATCATCAATTTCTAACTCTAAGTCCCTTCTCCTAACATCTGCATAAAACTTCTGACGACTCTGAGTTGTCTTAAGTCTATCTCTAATGAGCTGAACTTTTTCCATAGCCTCATGAACCGAATCTAGCCCAATCAAGGCTGCTTCACCTACTTCAAACCAACCAATTGGAGATCTAAATACTGGAATAGTAACTATTGTTGTAGGCAAACTATATAAGAGGTAGGTGGTCATCCCAACTTCCCTTGAAATCGATTATGGAAGCTCTCAACATGTCCTTTAAAATCTAATTGGTATGCTCTGCCTGACCATCTGTATGTGGATGAAATTTTGTGCTGAGATTTACCTCAGTACCAAGACGTTTCTGAAATGATTTCCAGAAATGAGAGGTAAATTATGGACCTCTATCTGAGATAATAGACAATGGAACCCCATGCAACCTGACTATCTCATTAATGTAGAGTTTAGCGTAGTCCTCCGTTGAATATGTAGTCTTGACAGCCAAGAAGTGAGCGGACTTATTAACTCTATCTACTAATACCCAAATGGAATCATGTTGTCTACGATTACGAGGTAAACCTGTAATGAAGTCCATGTTTATAACTTCCCACTTCCAGGTAGGAATGTTAATCTCTTGAGTCATACCTCATGGTTTCTGATGTTCTACCTTAGCCTGTTGACAATTAGGACACTTAGCCACAAAATCTGCTATGTCTCTCTTCATGCCGTTCCACCAAAAGACTTCCCACAGGTCACGGTACATCTTAGTGGCACCTAGATGAATAGAATATATGGAATTATGGGCTTTTGTAAGGATCTACTGCCTCAACTCACCCCCATTAGGAATGTACAAACGACCCTGGTAACAAAGCACACCATCTCCCCCTTGGGAGAAAACCTCTACTTTTTGCTGATGAATTGCACCTTTCAACTGAAGCAATATATGATCACTATCTTATTTTTACTTAACCTCCGCTACCAATGAATATTCAGATCTATTCTGAACTATTATTCCACCATCTAACGAGTTTGTAAGACCAACTCCTAAGTGAGCAAGCCGGTGAACGTCTTTTGCTAATTCTTTCTTTTCATCCTCAACATGTGCTACACTACCCATAGATAATCTGCTAAGAGCATCAGCTACTACATTGGCCTTACCGGGATGATTAAACACATTCATATCATAGTCCTTGAGGAATTCAAGCCATCTCCTCTGACGAAGATTCAACTCTTTCTGGGTGAACACATATTGAAGGCTCTTATGATCTGTGAACACATCTACGTGAACACCATACAAGTAATGTCTCCAAATTTTTAGGGCAAATACTACAACTTCAAGCTCGAGGTCATGAGTCGGGTAGTTCTTCTCATGAACCTTAAGCTGTCTAGAAGCATAATCTATGACCTTACCTCGCTGCATCAACACACAACCTAGGTCGGCCCTGGATGCATCACAATAGATTACATAACCGTCTGGTAGAGTCAAGACCGAAGCTGTAGTCAACCTAGTCTTTAGTTTCGAGAAAATTTTCTTACACTCATCAGACCACTGAAACTTAACCTTTTTCTAAGTCAACTTAGTCAATAGTGAAGCTATGGATGAAAATCCTTCAATGAATCTCCTGTAATAACCGGCCAAACCCAAGAAACTTCTGATATCGGTTGGAGAGGTGGGTCTGGGCCATTGCTTTACTGCCTCTATTTTCTGATAATCCGCTCAAATTCATTCACTAGATACCACATGACCAAGGAAAGCGACAGAATGTAACCAAAATTCAGACTTGCTGAACTTAGCGAATAATTGGCGATCTTTGAGTGTCTGCAGAATAACCCTCAGATGAGTCGCATGCTCCTCCTCACTCCGAGAATAAATGAGGATATAATTAATGAAGACAATAACGAATAAGTCCAAATACTATTTGAACACCCTGTTCATTAAGTCCATGAAAGCTGCAGGAGCATTTGTTAGTCTAAAAGGCATAACTACAAATTCATAATGACTGTACCGAGTTCTGAAAGTTGTCTTCAGAATTTCACTATCTCTGACTCTAAGCTGATGATAACCTGATTTGAGGTCTATCTTAGAAAAAGCAACTAGCACCCTAAAGTTGGTCGAACAAGTCATCAATTCTGGGGATGGGATACTTATTTTTGATTGTGACTTTGTTCAACTGATGATAGTCAATGCACATCCTCAGAGAACCATCTTTGTTTTTCACGAACGACACTAGTGCACCCCATGGGGAAATGCAAGGTCTGGTAAAGCCTTTATCTAGAAAGTATTTCAACTGTTCTTTCAATTCCTTAAGCTCAACTGGAGCCATTCTGTAACGAAGAATCAAAATGGGTTGGGTATCAGAAATGGGATCTATTCCAAAGATGATTTTCCTTTCAGGAGGAACTCCGGGAAGATCTTCTAGAAACTCATTTACTACTGGAATTAACTCAAGATTTGGGGTTTTGGAATTTGAATCCTTAACCCAAACAAGATGATAGATATAAACCTTGGAAATCATCTTCCTAGCCTTAAGGTAAGAAATGAATCGACCCATAGGCACTGAGCTACTACCCTTCCATTCTAAGGCTGGCTCGCTTGGAAAATGAAACTGAACGATCATAGTTCTACAATCGACTGAGGCATAACAGGAATGTAACCAAACCATGCCCAGAATGATATCAAATTATACCATTTCTAACTCTACAAGATCTGCCGAGGTGACTTTCTAAGAGATTGTGACAGGGTAATTTCTGTATACACATCTAGCTATAACTTGGTCACCAACTGGAGTAGAGACTGAGAAGGGTTCTGAAAGAGTTTATAGACTGACTCTGAAGTTTACTGGTATATAAGGAGTTACAAAGGAAAGAGTAGCCCCTAGATCTAACAATGCCTATCTATCTAAGTGAAAGGCTCGTAACGTACCCATGACCGCATCAGGAGAATCTTCCTGATCCTGGTGAGCCTGGAGAGCATACAACCTGTTATGATGCTGACTGCCACCTGTACCAGATGAAGCACCCTGCTGAGTTGGGCGACCCGCTGGTGCTCCTGGAGTGGTAGACTGAGTCTTATTGTTGTTACCTCCTTGCCCTTGCCTGGCAGAAGGGGAATCCCTTAACCTATGGCCAGACTAACCACACCCAAAGCATCTTTCCTTTCCTGTATGACACTCGCATGGATGGTTTTTACCACACTTTGGACAAGTTGGGAAACTCATGTTACCTGAATTACTCCCCTGAGACTTAGATCGTGATTCCCTACCTTTCTAATTCTGTCGAAACCTAGGGGATGGAACACTAGCTAATGAAGGTGATGGGTTGTATTCCTTTGCTGAAACTGTGAGCGATTTCCACCACCCAATTTCTGCTGATGGTACTCATAATTGTATGTTCTAGCCTTTTTGTTGTCCTTAGACATTTCCTAAGCTTATCTCCCTCAACCTGCTGAGCATGAGTCATGAGCCTAGAGATATTCATTTCTTCTAACAACATAACATTCCTGCACTCTGTCTTAACTAAGTCAGATACCCCAAACAAAAACTTACTCATCTACGCCCTTAAATCAGCAACCATATGTGGGGCATACCTAGAGAGTTGAGTGAACTTCAGCCCGTACTCTTGGACTGACATTGTACCTTGTCTCAAATTCATAAACTCCTGAGCTTTAGCCTCTCTTAACTCCCTCAGGAAGAACCTGTCCAGGAAAGCTCCTGTAAAACATTACCAAGTCACAGGAGCTGCAGTCGTACCCCTGTTTTCATTCCACTGAGTAAACCAAATGTTAGCTACATCCTTAAGCTAGTAGGATGCCAACTCTACCTTATCATTACCAGTCACTTGCATCACTCCAAAACATTTCTTAACCTCATCAATGAAGTTATGTTGTAACACCCCAGAAACTAGTAGGCTACACTAGAGCTTAACATGAGGGTTAGTCATAAATGTAACTCCCCATACTTAAAAATAAAGGGTTTCGTGTTGGAATGTCAAGGTACGACCCCCAGGGACCAACCATGGGTCCTTGAGGAGAACCCCTAGAAACTGCTTGGGCAGTGACCGACGGAGGGGACCTACACCTCGTGGGTCAGGACACGCGCATGGGTTATGAAGGGCGTGGGTCAAGACCCTGAGACCAGGTCTCCGAACCCCAACCCACACTTTACCTGCATGGGTCGTGGGTCCAACCACGGTCCATCAGTGAGGAATCGTGGGTCAGGGTTCCAAAAACCAAGTCCTAGCCACCCAACCAAGTTTCACCAACATGCCATGTGGGTCCAACCACGGCCCGTGGATGTGGTTCTGTGGGTGGTGGCCCGGAAACCATTTTGGTGAGTTAATTTAGGGGAACTTTGGAGTTTTCCGGTTTTAATTATTAACTAAGTGAGGTCATTTTAGCCTAAATAATATCACCTATATAAGGATTTTTTTTCACTAAATTAAGTCAATTACCTCATTATTTCTAAATCCCAAAACTAGTCCCAAAACTTCTTCCTCTCCAAAGAAAATTCTCTCTCTAGAACTTCAAGGAAGAAGAAGAAGGAAGTTGGATCTAGGATTCAAGGAGCAAGGTTTTCTTCTCAAATTCATTGGGTTTCATTGCTAAGGTATGGTAGCTCTTCATCCATGGGGCCCTTCAAAATCCCAATTCCAAAGATAGAAATCCACAAAAGCTAGGGTTTGATTCCAAAGTCATGGGTTCCTTTCAAAAATGATTCTAATGCTTGAATTGATGATTTATTATGGTTTTTATGTTGAAATCTCCAAGAACCCATTAAATCCCCATATTTTCCAATTATGATCTTGTATGTGGGTTTGAGGATGAAAGAAGGATATTATGAGATTATGCTTTTAGTAATTGGGCTACTTGAATTATGTTAATATCTATGTCTAATGTAGTGAATTCTAGATGTGTTGATTAAATATGAGCTTTTATCCTTGAAAGGCAAATTATGATATTATGCATGAATTATGAAGTTTAGTATATGCTTTAAGAACACTTTGAGAATAAAGTGAATATGATTATGATCTAGTGGTTGTGTTGTTGAAAGGTTATTCTCATATACACACCTATGTATGATTATGATATGTGGTGAAAGGTTTTTTCTCAATATGATGATTATAGGGTTGAAAGGCTTTCTCACCTATTGAATCTATATGTAGACATGGATGGTGAAAGGTTATTTTCACGCATGATCTAATGAGCTATCTTATGAATTATATTGATTGAGTGTCAAGACATTCTCCAAGAATATAAACTTAAGTCAAGACTTAATATGAACTTTGTGGAAATTAATGCTTAGCACCGAGTGGATATTGAATATGAGATGGAAGCTTTTACGCTAGTTGAGTCCAGCTTTCCAAATGGGTTCCTTCTACGCTAGTTGAGTCCGGGTTCCCAAAGTATGTCTCATGAGATGGAAACCTTCTACGTTAGTTGAGTCCAGGTTTCTAGTATCAATATACCTATCCCATAACTATGTGCCCCTATAGGTTATATAGCTAGTGGATCCACCTAAGCTAAGAGTATGGTTCTACCTTAGGCAAGTAGAGAAACCCTTTTCGGTGAGGGAGTCATCAGATTCCATATTAGCTCACATGGTCTATGTCTGTTAAGACCTAATCCCATTGTGACAACAACAATATGAACAAGAATATGAATTATGAACTATGATTACTCAAGAAGCTTTACTTAGTATAGGTGAGATTTATGTGGTCTTATTCATGCATTGCACAAGTATGCTTTGAGGGTATTTATGATATGTCCTCTTATGTTATGACAATCTAAATGTTGACTGTACTTTTGACTTATGCTTTTCAACTATTTTTATGATGATGATCAAACTTAGTAAGTTTGCATTGCATTATAATAAAATGCCCCTTTTAGCATGTTTTCAATATTTTTATGCATGGCTATCATACGTAGTGCATTTTTGTACTAACTCTTACTTTTCCTACATTTTCCCTAAGTGTAGGGTCCGATTCCCAAGGTGCTAATCATTGTGGCTAAAAACTTGGATTTGCTTATTCTCTTAGCTTGTTGGTGAGTCCTCATGATTTGAGGACGGATGTTAGCTCTTTGTAGTTCATTTCTTATATTACCTTTTTAGACTATGTTGTATGGGTTGTGTCCCTTTTCTCATTTGAATATTGTAATAGATGGATATGTTGAGACTTAGAGTCTAGACTTCCGCTTTTCTTTAAATGAAAATTTTAGACTTGTCTCGAAAATGCATTTTTACTCTTATTGTTCTATTGCTTATGTTATGGTATGCTAAGTGGCTTGTATGGAGTTCTTTGGGGTTCTATATGCCATGTTACATCTAGGGGATACCCCTGGGTCGTGACATCTGTGGGTCCTCTCAAATCTGTGACCTTAGAAACTCAGACGGATTCATCCGAATGAAATCTTGAACCCTGGTTGTTGTTGACCCATTATTAGCCTTGGTAGGAACTGGGGCCTGCTGATTGTTCTAGTTAGCCACACTCTGAGCCAAGAGCTGGATAACATTCTGAAACTCTGCATTCAAAACCTCATGATTTGGGACTGGCGGAACAACGTTACCATTGTGTGCACAACATTCCTTGTGTACGCTCTATAAGGAAGCATTATCTGAAATGCATAGCGATGGATTAGAAAGAAGATCATACCCACATACGATAAGAATAGCAAGAAAGTGAAGTTTTTTCCTAAAACATTTCGTAGCCTCCCTGTCATTAGATGTGGTGCACTTCACACCCATGAAAAAAACTGTACTTTGTTCCGCTTTCAGACATCCTACGACTCTTGAACCTAACACTCTGATACCAAGTTTCTCACGCCCCGAGGTTACGCCTTTGACGTAAATACGGGACCTAGGATCACAAGTGACCCCAAACTAACCCTGAAGCTGGCATATCATAAGTATACTAAACAACTGAATAGAGATATACTATGCGGAAGCTTAAAACAATAATTAACTGAAAGTGGGAAATTCCCAATACTGATCTGAATATATGAAATATACTAAGAGTTCAATAACACTAAAAGATTAAACTCAAATCTAAAGCTGAATATAATACTATGTCTGAAAAAGCCTTGAATTGATTAGAGTTGCTGGGACATGTCCCCAGCTAACTCTAGCAAAAATTGAAACTGAAAAATAAAAGACTGAATCTAGAAAACATGTCTATTGTTCTCGAAGTATGAGGACTCACCACTGAAGGTAGTGAAATGGAGATCGGGAACCGATCTATGTGTGAATAGAATGTTGAGTACCTGAACCTCATCATGAAAGGATGTTGCGCAGAGTATGCGTCAGTACTTGGAATGTACTGATCATGCAGGATATAGAATATAGTTGAACTAACTTATAAACTGAACAAAGCGTAACTGGGTAAAGCATAACTGAATATGAATGTAAGTACTGTAATATGCTGAAAAGCTAAACTGAATGCAATGACCAAGTACTAAATCATGACTAGGACATGCTAATTTACGTGAGCTAAACATGGAGTCCGATGTATACGCCCCATTGAGATGACCCAATATACCTTTCTAGAGGTATAGAGGCATGATTAGCGTGATCACTAAATTTGATACCCAACAGAGGGGAGTTATGCTCCTACGGCAGCACGTAGTTCTGGGACTATATGGATACGCTGAACCCTAGTCCAACTAGGTGTTAAGCCTACTCCCACTAAAAATGTGTACAATACAACATAACTGAAATATACTAGATAGCTCAATATTTTGACATATTAACTAAGAATGCGACATTTAAGTACTGATAATGACACATTCGAAATCTGAGGCATGTATATATCTTTATCATACCTAGCTAGTATAATTCATAAACTAAAAGAATATACACAACTAGGGTTCTGAGTTTAATGCAAGAAACTAAGCAAAAATGTTACGAAAACATGATAATCTGATTAAGAACACTATTTACAGCTAAATCGCAACAATATCTAAAGTTCTAGAAACCCTAGGTGTAAACAAGATAAAGGGAATCAAGAAATTGACTGAATTCTAGGGACCTAGTGGATGAAAGGAACCCACTAGTGAAGTCCCACATACCTGGTGACAAAATTCATGGAGAAATCTTTCGATTTCAGGGATGGAACTGAGGAAAACTTGTTGCGTTCTTGGAGAATGCTTGGTTGACTATCTCTTCTTGTTTTGCTCTAAGTTTTTGATGAATTAAGGAGAATGATCAACTATGGTAGGTTCTGATTAAGTTACTAGCTTTAAACTGACCAAAACTAGGTAGTTTAGGGGTTAAACGACATAGTTTAGGTGTCCAATGCATAAGGGAAATGACCAAAATGGCCCTATTTAAAAAACGACCCTAGTGACGGATCGTCACTAGGACCACGGCATGTCGACTGGGTCATGGTCTGCTGGCCATTGGCTACTGGTTTCTAGGTGGTCCAACCACAATCCCTACCACTGCCCGTGTGAAGGACCACAGACCGGGAATGTCACTGTAGTTCTTTAGTTGGGTTGGGGTGTGGAGGCTCAGGACGACGGACGCCACCACGACCCATCATCAAGACCACGGCCCGTGAAGGCTTCTGTGATCTGATGCCTGGGCTTTGTGAGTTTTGTCTATCCTCCACGAGCCTCCCCACGGCTAGTGAGGTGATCCACGGCCTGTGAAGGGATTCGTGGTCCACCATTTATGGGAGGGTGTGAACCACAATGAGGGTGACGGACCATGGTCCTGATCACAACATGTGAACCCTTCCGTGGTTCACCTTTTTCTACTATTTTCTGCTGCATTGTCTAAGTCTAATTTCCGAGGTGTTACATGTGTAGTAATTTATTATTTAAGTAGCAATTCATTTAATCTTTCTTCCAATAATTTAAGTCATAGCCTATTCTATCCCAATTCATTTCAATTCTAGCCTTTTCTATTCAGTCTAGTGTCAATTATAACCACTTATTTATTTCAATTATAGTCTTTCAATTATAACATTTTGATTCAATTTCATATTTCAAATCCCATTTTTAATCACAAACGTCCATCTCATCTTGATCAATATCGAAGACTCAATCTTATTCATTCATCTTAACGATCCAACATCTTAGATCTGCTAACTATTTACTTTCTTATTTTAACCTCCCAAGACCCAAACCCTATTAACTCTCCTCATTTTCTTTCCATCTCTTTCAAGAGGCGATGCCCCTCTCCTCCCTCTCAATTTCGTCGATTTCCGACAAAGACCACCGGCAAAAATACCAGCCACCAGGTCATTGCTCCCCTCTCCCATCTCATCTCCTTCTCTGCTCAATATTGTCTAGGGTTTCCATTACCGCTGCTTGGCGATGGCCAGTGTACTAGCAGCCCCCAGTTTCCCCTCTCCTCTTCTCATTCCCTTCTCCCTCACTGTCTCTTTATCAGAAGACCCAATTGGTCAAGTTGGCGTATGGAAGCGATAAGAGCACTACTGTCTCACCTCTCCGACTCTAGACAGTGACAACAACAAACACCATGCAACCAGTGAAACCCATCGCCACCCTACATCGTCTAACCTCCTTATTTTTTGCTTCTTTCCAGGGAATTCAAAGTAGTGATGACGAAGCAAACAACACCCACCGATATGTCCTTTCTAATAATAAATTTCTACTTGCTACATATTTGTTTATCTTCTAATTAATAAATAAAATTTTCTACTGATTATAAAACTTGTAAATTTGTTTTACACAAGTTTCTTCTAACATTATTCTATTTAATTATGTTAGTTGGTATGTCATTATAATTTTTGTTTTGTTGAAAGTATCATTGTGACATACTTAATGTTCAATTAGAGCTTTGTAACATCTTAATATTTTTGAATGTGATTCGTAAAAATTTGTGAGTTATTCCCTTGAATTTTAAGCTAAAAGACAGTTTTACATACTTGGTTTTAAAGATTTTCTTGTGCTATGATTCGTTATAAAATTTAATGTGTGTTGATAACACTTGGTCATTTCTAGTTAGCTTCGATATATAGTTGATTATTTCTTGATCCTATCAATATGGGTCTATGACCATCCCACTCGAGAAATTCCATCACATACTCTAAAATGGATGAAAAATCCTTTTGGGGACCTCTCAACCCAACTCTTCTCTAGGAAGCACCTGCTGCACCAAAAACTGCACCTACCTAAGGTGTACCCTTGAAGAATCTCGGATCTCCTAACACTGAATCCTGAGGAATCGAGATAGTCAATGATCTTGTTGAAGCCTGGGCTTCCCCATAATTCCCTGAGTCATGAAAAATGCCCCATATCACATGGTCTATGCCTAACTGAGGCCTTATAGCTCAATCATGTGCTAAAACTCTAGTTTAATGTGCTAGTTCTGTATCTACGCCCATCAGACTCTTCGTGCTGTCAATCTAGGAGAGAAGAGATTCCAAAAAAGTAGTTTTAAAGGTTAATCAAAGCAAAATCACACAATAAGGAGTCAAAAATAGAATTTCCTAAGAATGCCCTATTGTCTCCCAAAGATAAGATACGGATGTCTCTGCACCTATCTACAGGACTCTACTAGGTATTTACTCTCATACCATGATGCTGCTCAACCTAGAGCTCTGATACCAAACTGTCATGATCTGATTTCTCAACTCATGATAGCACCTACTACACCCCACCAGTAGGTAAGCCTTAACCTTAGCCTAGAGCATATGCAACGGACTACAAAGAACAATTCAATCGAAAGAAGCAAAACATTTAAAGCGAAGTTATAACACCTTGAAAGTTGGAAAGTCAAAAAGGAAAGATAAAAGCCGAAATTTGACTAAACTGAGGTTCTACCAGTACAACGTACATGGCACTCGTAAGATTTTTTAGGAAGGGAGACATAGACTTGGAGATGAGATTTTAGAAAATTAAGTTTATGAAGTTTGGCCTACAGATCAACAGGACGATTCGTAGGATGGTTGACAGGCTGTACATGGCACTAGTAAGATTGGTTTAGAGATTTGATTTAGGACCTCAGTTCGATGAAATGATTTGATGGGATGTCATTTGTTCTATAGGTCGTAGGAAGGTCCCGTAGAAAGGTTTCAGACTTCATGAAATTTTGAAGTAAAAGTTGAGTTCTACAGACCATTGAATGTTCGACGGGTCGTAGAATGGTCTCATGGGCCATAGAAAGTCTTACGGACCATATTCACAACCATGGTTTTGACCGACAATTATAATTGAAGGGTATTTGAGTCTTTTCATATTCATTTAATGCTTATACTATGTTGTTTTAACCCTATTTTTAAGCCCTATAACTACCCTTTAACCCTTATAAAATTCCTCAACTCCCTCATTCAATCAAATACCTAAATTCTCTTTAAGGTCTTCTCCAAATTCTCTCTCTAGATCAAGGAAGAAAAGGTTATGGTTCTTCAAGTTCAAGTCTCCTTGTTCACCATTGATTCTAGGGCTTCAAGATCAAGGTATGTAGGGAGTTCATCAGTGGGTTCCATTCAACCATTGAGTCCCTAAAGATTCTTCAATTCTCCAATTTAATTGGTTAGGTTTTCATCCAATTCCTCGTGGATTCTACTTTTATGGATTCAATTGTTTGATTTTGATCATATTATGACTAATTAGACTCAGTTACATGTTTTCAAATCAGCTCCCTGTGACCCACACATTGCTCATGATTTTGACTATGAACCATAATATCACGAATTTTGAATAAAATATATCAATATATGAACATGTTTTCATGAACTTATGTTGACTTATGACAAAGAATGATTTATGGTATAAGTTGCTTTAAGTTAAGCATCGATGAAATTGTGAAAGGTTTTCTCACATACTTAAGAAATCATGAATGGTGAAAGATTTTCTCACACGTGGTTTAAGAAGCTACACTATGATATTTCTTGCTTGGATTAGTATCATAATTGTGCTTTTCCATGAATGATGATGATTTTATGTTTATGACTACTCTATTGGAATTTTTACTTAGGAATGAGAGAATATTGATATGGATGCTCTCCCATTAGTAGAGGTCAGGTCTCTAGTAGCAATCTCCTTTTCCCTAATTGTGTGCCCCTACAGATTGTCTTAAGTGACATAGCTAGTGGATCCACATAAGCTAGAAGTTTAAGGTTGTTGCCTTGAAAGTAATGATATCTCTTTTTGGTGTGGGAGCAAGACACCGAATTCCATGTTATAGCTCACATGGTCTATGTCAATTAATAGTAAATATCCCACAAAATGAACTAAGTTGCTTTCAAATGGTTTATGAAGCTTCCTCTTATGATTTAATATGTATTGACCATGTTATACTTATGGTTCTATTTAAAGGTTTTTACTATGTTAGCTTGGTCATGCTTATCATGTCTTCCATCATGTCCCTTTATGATCATGTCTCATATTTTATTCCATTGCCCTCATACTTAGTATATTCCATGTATTAATGCATACTTGTGCCTACATTGTTTCATTAATGTAGGGCCTAAAGATTCCTCTCCCTCTGTTCGTGGATAGTTAATCTAATTGATAATTCAAAGATCAAGAGTTAGTGGGTCTTCATGTTCCGAGGACCATGATACTTCTATTTTCTTTCCTTATGCTTTAGTTTTTAGACTTTGTAAGTGGTTTACGGGTTACGTCCCGATCACTCTTTTGATGTAATAGATGGTTTGTCAAGACTTTGATGTACTTCTTCTTATGTCAAACTCTTTAGTTCTTATGATATTTCTTTCTTTTCTCTATGATTTTGTATATGTGTATGTAAAGTGGCCTTTGTAGGGACTTTGGGGTCTTATACGTTATGTCACGTTTAGGGTGTACTTTAGGTCGTGACAAAATTGGTATTCAGAGCATAAGGTTTTAGAAGAAAGTCATAGAAATTCTGACAAGCCGTGTTGGGTAGAATCTTGTTCATGAGTGTGAAACGTGCCACATTTATAAATAGAAGGATATGAAGTGTTTAAGAAAATCCACTTCTTTAATTATTCTAAAGTCGTGTCATAGAGTCTATATCTATAAATATCATTCTCTTAAGTTTTGTTCGGTCATTTTCAAGATATGGCCCCTCAAAGAGCTTATGGGAAAAGGAATACGGGTGATAATGTGGAGCCGAGGTTCCTTAAGTTCCAATTGATCCTTTTGCCGAGCAAGTGACTCATGCTAAATTCCAAGATACTTTCCAAGTGTTGGCTCTATCTATGACAACTCAAGCCAATAGAGAGGAGGCCAATGTTCCCATGAACCTAAATGTGGGTATGGCGGTGGAAACAATAAAGGATTTCACTAGAATGAATCCTACGAAGTTTTATGGTTCTAAGGTTGATGAGGATCCTAATGAATTCATTGATGAGGTGTACAAGATAGTAGGTACTATGGTATTGACTACGGTTGAAAAGGTGGAGTTGGCCGCTTATCAACTTAAGGGTGTTGCTCAAGTGTGGTTTGAAAAATTGAAGAGTGAAAGGGATATTGATGTGGGTCCTCTTGATGGGGAGAAATTTAAAGGAGCTTTTCATGATCGTTTCTTTCATCTTGAAATGAGATAAGCGAAAATTCTTGAGTTCATTAACCTCCAACAAGGAAATATGAAAATATGACTGTGAAGGAGTATGATCTAAAGTTTACTCAATTGGCTAAGTATGCTCCAACTATGGTTGCCGACTCTAGAGTAAGGATGAGTAAGTTTGTGTCGGTTATATCCGACTTGGTTGTCAAAGAGTGTCATGCCTCCATTTTTATAAAGGATATGGATATTTCTCGTTTCATAATACATGCCCCAAAAAATCGAGAAGGAAAAGCTTAAGGAAAGGGAAAAAGAGCTCAAAAGGACAAGGATCGGTGATGGTGACTTTTCAATTTCTAGGTCTGGTGGACATGGGCGTCCTCAATTTCGGCAAAAGTTTTTTGTTCAAGGTTCTTCTAATGGCTCCGTCTCTTAAGTTAAACTAAGATAGGGTGTCTAGCCCTAAGCCTCAAGGAGGAAATGGTAATGGATCTTCTATTCCTGTTTGCAATAGGTGTGGTAAGATACATGATGGAAAGTTCTTGACCATTACGGATGGTTGCTCTAGTTGTGGAAAGAAAGGTCACAAGATACAAATTAGCATAAGATTCCACTAAAATAAGAAACCTTCACGGGAATGAAATGAGTCAGCTTCGTCATAAGATCCAAAATAACCCGTATCGCTTCCTTCACCTCAACAAAAATATGATCAAGACTTTGCTTGGCTTTCACATCTGACACAAAAGACAATGTCAAACCATTTTGAACAACAACACCCTCATCGGAATCTACCAAACGAACACCCAATAGGGTCAATCTATGAACATCATGAACCAACTCATTCTTATCATCCTCAACATGTGCCACACTATAGCGACAACCGACTTAAGGCATCGGCCAATACATTGGTCTTGCCCGAGTGATAAAGAACACTCATGTCATAGTCCTTCAAGATTTCTAGCCATCAACGTTGGCAAATATTTAGATTGTCTTACTTGAATACATATTGCAAACTTTTGTGGTCAGTAAAGACATCAAGATGGACACCATACAAATAATGCCTCCAAATCTTCAAGGCAAAAACAACGACCGCTAATTCCAAATCATGGGTAGGATAGTTC
Organism: Solanum chiquidenum; assembly: GCA_029582725.1. NCBI lineage: Eukaryota > Viridiplantae > Streptophyta > Magnoliopsida > Solanales > Solanaceae > Solanum > Solanum chiquidenum. The sequence continues at coordinate 4,452 of JAJOOS010011522.1, read as the reverse complement.
TTTTCGTGAATCTGAAGTTACTATGAGGAATAGGCAATAACTTTCCCATTTTTCATAAGTACACATCCTAACACAATTCTTGAAGCATTGATTAACGTTTCAAGGACACTTCATCCAATTCTAAGTGTCAACGATCGCTAGTCAGTATAAAACCCAACTAAATGAGTTGAGGTTGAATCCCACAGGGAGTGGTACGTGTTTGAGAATCAATTTGGAAGTACGAACATAATCAAATCAGTCATAGGAATAAACATTGTCGAATAAAAACATCATTCAAATTAGGGGGTGACACGAATGTCAAATAAAGGGGTGTTGGTTTGAACTTATCAGCTACAAACAACGGCAAATAATACGAAATACAATAATAAGATGGGTTCTTGGGATGTGATACGATTATAGACTAATGTAGACAAATAGGTAATTGCAACTATTAGAAAATAGCTAGATATTAGTGAGTAAGCTAGACTATAGAGGAGGTAAACTTTCTCTTGAACAATTTACCTCGAATCAAGTCGATTTCTCTTGAACATCGACGAGCATGCAAAATAAGAACAACCCACACCTTAGTCCATTCACTCTCTCGAGCTGAATGTGTGGAATTGAGTTTAGGATTCACTCTCTCGAGTTGAACCCATGTTAACCCAATACCCACATACCATCAATCAATAATCTTAGTTTTAAAACCTCTCTCTCAAGTAAGCCAAAAACACAAGGGTAGAACTGCATTTGCAACTATAATCCTTAAATTAAACCACAATTAATGATTGAACTCACTTCTAAACAACATTTAAACTAACAATTAGCAATACCCATAAACTAAATCAGCCCATAATCACATCCCAAGAATTGGAGTTTTGGCTAGACATTATAAAAAGATAAAAATTGTTACCAAATTGAGTTTCCATCAACTGGGTAAGATTGATACCGTCTTTACAATGGTCCAATTCGAAGAATTTCAAAGACCCACTTTTAATTTCTTAAAAGTGTAAAAAAACTTCAATTCTTCAAAGCTAAGGAAAAACTAGAGAAAACTTGACTCACAGTTCAAAAACTTAATAAAACTAGTTTTACGGCACGTGTGTTGCACGTGTGTATCGTATATATAGTATATGATGTTGTAAAATAGAATTAATATTACTAAATTAAAGCTATTTAGTAAATAATTATATATGAACAAACATATGACAAGTTGTTTTAAATTATTAATACATATTGTCACAGAGTTACTTGTATTTTGAGATCAAAATGATCAGATATCATTAAAATATTTCAAAATACATTCAAAGTTTAAATATGGGAGAAAGTGACATTTCTTTAATAATATTATTTTTTACTTCACTCAATTTTGTAAACAAATCTAACCAATAAAATAGAAAAAAAATATCCATTCAAAAAATGACAAGTGGTTATGAACATAAATGATGTAAACCATTTAAGCAGAAATTTGGCCTTAAACATTCATACTTCAAATTTAGTATGTGCATGACACTAATAACAATTACCATAAGTATTTCAATATTTTATCTTTATATGTAACATATCATTTACAAAATATTATTACTCAATTAATATTTGAGTAAGTCTATCATAGAGAGGTAATTTTACCAAAAAAAAGTGTACTTTGTTGTTATCATGAATTATGGTTATATATACTTCAGTAGAATAATTTAATTTTAATATATGAATAACATCACCTATGATGGAAAATATTTCATTTCATTAAGTTTCTACCTTATCTTTGTGGAATCGTAGTCTTCTCTCTTTTTCTGTCGCATACATATAATATATTTGTTGTCTAATGAAAGTATCTATTATCTTATAAAAGTTGTATCATGATATAAAATATTTAAATTTTTCAATGATAAAAATTAATAGATGAATAAAATTTAAAGTTTTATTTATAGAATCATTAATTTGATTTAAGATTATCTTATGATCAATCACTATATTCTTATCTATTTTTATATAGCAGTAAGGAGTGTATCTTGTGACATAAATAAAAATTATATGGAACAATACATAGAAAATAAAGAAAGAAGACGAAAATATATGTTCATGCTATATTCACTCTAGTGTTCCATTTGATTCAAATCTCTTGTCACAAATACTATACTTTCTCCGTTAATTTTTACATATATATCCATTAAAAATAATTATTATCATGGCTATGTTATCATATTATAAGTAAAATTTCTATTTTTGAAATAGTGAATGTAACATCAAAAGTAATAATTCAATGGACTACGTTGATACCCATTGTTTTAGAAAAATTAGGAAGAAACTCTTTCATTTGAGGGAAAAGAATAAAAATTTAAAAAACAAAGAAGAAATATATTACCCAAATCATATGCTTTTTTCATATATGTTTAATATTATTGTCTCTCACATAACTTTTCGTCACTGTTAACTCATGAAAATGGTAAGAAAAAATACGAGTGTGAATTGATGAATGATTTGCTATAATTTTTTCACCAACTCTTTATTATGAGGTACCTCGAATTTTGTTGAATTTCGAACTTGATCAAATTTTGCAAATAACACTTGAGATATTTTATGAAGAAGAAGAGTAGAGAACTTAAAGAAATTGTAGTTTAAAAGTGTGATAAAACCCCTCTATTTATAGCTATCAAATAGTAGTATGAATAGGTGTTAATTGTGTCTTATCCGAAAAGTCACAGCCTTTTGAAAAAGTCACTGCTTATCGGAAAAGTCACAACCCTTTGGAAAAGACACAACTCATCAGAAAAGGCACCACCCTTTATAAAAGTCACAACCATTCGAAAAAATACAATCCTTCGGAAAAGTCACAACTCATTGAAAAAGTCACAACCCGTCAAAATGTCACAACTCTTTGGAAAAGTCACAACTCATTGAAAAGTCACAATCCTTTAATCTGAAAAGGTATCTACTTTCAATTTAATAAAATTAATTAAATTAATAAATAAAATAAATTGAGTTTTTTTAATTGGGGGTATTATAGTAATTCAACATTCAAATTTGAGAGTTCATACTTTTAAGGTAGTATAGATTTGTTCTCAAGAGTAATTGATACTAAACTAAATGTTCAAAAATGTATTTATAGTCGCCAAAAATGTGCTGCGAAGAGTCACTCGGTGAAGTAAGTCGGGCTCACTGAACCATTCGGCGATCCGCCCTTTCGTAATTTCCATCGCCCTTCTGCCTTGGCCTTCAGCATCCTCAAAGTCTGTAACTTTGGGCGATCCAACACTGCATCGCGGAACCACACGGTGATCCACTGACTGCTCCGTTCTCTCCCCAACTTGATTCTTTCCTTCAGGGCTTGGCACACTAGAATTTTAGGCAGTCAAATAGCCATTCAGCGACTCGCCAAGTGGACTTGGCGATCACCAGGCTTGCATTTCTTCATTCTTTGAGCTTGATTGTTCCTTTTTGTAAATTAGTGTCCTTGCTTTGTTCCTCAATCCATATACCTGGAAATAAAGGTTTTTACATCAGTTATTAGCACAAAATAAGCAATTTGAGGACACTAAATCTATATAAATAAAGCCCTAAATGAGCCCAATCTCGGACTCATCAACACCCCAACCTCACACATGATCATTAAGAGAGAACATACTTTCCATCACAATACAATAATACTACACACAAGATCATCATTGAGATCTCATAAACACCTTCACATTATACAACCATCTATACAATAACATGATAACACTTACATTCACCATATAATGCCTTCATGACCGTAATCACAACACATTCAATATATAAGCACCTCCACCATAAGTGGATCAATCCAAACAAGAACAATTATATATTACTTCTACATTAGTAAGGAGATTAGGTCAACTTACCATTCTCCAAAGCCATAATCAACATTACTCAAATAATCCAAAATTCACTTTAAATAGGTATAGATAACAATAGAAATAAATAAATCAATTCAATCTAAGCACAATTCCATCAACATTGAATCATAATCACAAAACCCACTTCATAAGTCAAAATTTAGGAGTTTAGTGAATGTAACACCCCTCAAAATGAAGTAGGATAAAGTAGAGCCTCACATGGGTTTTTATTCATTAATAACTTGTTAAAACAATGAGTAATAGCCTTTTAAGTCAGTTTTAAAGAGTTTGGAAGTCAAACGTCAAGGGACGACCAAGACGTTCGGAAACTAGTCTTTTACGTGTTGGTTTGTTCTAGTATGTTGTTCATGTTTTTATGTGTTGTTTGGAGTCTAAAATCAGTGGAGGTGACCCTAGTGTCTTAATAAATGTTTTTAGGGTCAAAACGTTCGATTACGACGCCCCGGGACCAACATAAGGGTCCCCGGGAGGACCCCAACCCTTGGCCAAGCAAGCTGCCAAGGCAGCTTGCAAGTTGTGCTTGGAGGGAGTGGCTCCGCGTCGCGGACCTGCTCCACCAAGGGCCAAAAAGTGTCTCCGCGACGCGGAGACACAGCGGACT
>JAJOOS010011521.1:0-12823 GCA_029582725.1 Solanum chiquidenum | reverse complement strand
AGCTGATCACTCTGTGTTTTATCGGCATTCTGCACCAAGTCGATGTATCTATTTGGTTGTTTACGTTGATGATATTGTTATCACCGGTAATGATCAAGATGGTATCACCGATTTGAAGCAACATCTCTTTAAGCACTTCCAAACTAAAGACCTTGGGAGATTGAAGTATTTTCTACGTATTGAGGTTGCTCAGTCTAGATCAGGTATTGTTATTTCTCAACGCAAGTATGCCTTAGACATTCTTGAGGAGACAGGAATGATGGGATGTAGACCTATTGACACTCCTATGGATCCGAATGTTAAACTCCTTCCAGGACAGGAGGAGCCACTTAGTAATCCTGAAAGGTATAGACGGCTTGTTGGAAAGTTGAATTATCTCACAGTGACTAGGCCTGCCATATCTTTTCTTGTGAGTGTTGTAAGTCAGTTTATGACTTCCCCTTGTGATAGTCATTGGGAAGTAGTTGTTTGTATTCTGCAATATATAAGGACTACTCTTTGAGGATCAAGGCCATGAGCATATCATTGGATATACAAACGCTGATTGGGCAGGATCACCCTCTGACAGACGTTCAACATCCGAATATTGTGTTTTAGTAGGAGGTAATTTGGTGTCGTGGAAGAGTAAGAAACATAATGTGGTTGCTCGATCTAGTGCAAAATCAGAATATCGAGCAATGGCGACATCAACTTGTGAGCTAGTTTGGATCAAACGGTTGCTGGGAGAACTAAAATTTGGCAAAATTGATCAGATGGAACTTGTGTGTGATAATCAAGCGGCTCTTCATATCGCATCAAATCCAGTGTTTCATGAAAGGACTAAGCACATTGAGATTGTCTTGTCACTTTGTCAGAGAAAAGATACTCTCGGGAGATATTGTTACGAAATTTGTGAAGTCAAATGATCAACTTGCAGATATCTTCACCGAGTCCCTCACATGTCCTCGTATTAATTACATCTGTAACAAGCTAGGTACATATGATTTGTATGCACCAGCTTGAGGGGGAGTGTTAGAATAGAAATAAGTATTTCCTACTTTGAATAGGAATCCTAGTTGGAAAAGGATTCCAATGTAGTGTCTATAAATAGGGTCTCAATGTAACAATTTAGATACACAATTCAATAATATTTTCTCATATATTTCTCACAAGAAGCAAGAGAAGATAACATAGGGTGGGAGGTTGTGCACGTCTAGCTCTTATGTGGGTAGTATGGAGAGAGAAATAGGTGAGCGTTAGATGAAATTGAAATGATTTTGTACATTCGAGGAATTGCCTTTTGTCTTTGATTGCTCTTTTGTGCACCCTCAAATTCCTATTTGTATAGACGACTGGGTGTCACTTGTAGAGTATCATATTCTTTTGTAGAGTCTCTGCCTTTTGTATGAGGGAGCTTTCCCAATGTAAGTAATATTATTTACCTTATCAACAGAAAAGTGATCTCTTGATAGGTGAAATACATTTTTTCCTTGTCTTGGTAGACCGTAGTGTGGAATTTCATTACATTTATTGATCGTATATTCTTGTAGACTAGGTGCTTAATTTGGTATATCTGAAACATGTTAGTTTTCTTGTAAATTGAATCTAATATTTGTTATATAAAATTTTCTCTACTATTGCCTTCGTTAGTTTCTTCGATCTATTGCTCCCTGGAAGCTTGCAGACGAGTGTACATGGTTTGGTTTGGATAGGTTTTCCTCTAAAAGGAAACCAATCCTATTAAGTTGGGTTTTCAAATGTTATAACCAAACCAATTAAGTTGGTCTTTCATCTCTTCGGTTTTGATCCCAGAAAGTTCTTTTGGAAGTATCTCAAAATTTGGAAACTGTGAACGTTATTCAGTTTTCCTTAGTCCCTCATTACACATTAATCAATCAATCAACTGTCGCACCAAATTAGTTAGGGCCAGTGTTATGTATCCTTTGTATCCATTCTGCTCTATTCAAAGGATCAGGATAGCTAGACTATATTCCTGTTGGCCGTAAACCCATCAGGATATTCTTCCTTTAATCCCGGCTGGGACCAGTTGTGCTTTGCAAAGTTCACAGAGGCTGAGTTCTCTCTCTGTAACATATGTTAAATAAATTAATTTATTCGTACCATTTGCTGGTTGTGTCTTATTCCTTTTTGCTTGAAGGACTCAAGATAGTAGTTGACTAGTGACCACTTTAATCTTCTTTTTGATATAACTGGCTTGTTATTGTGGACTTGGAAATGCTTTCCTCCAAATTGTGTCCTCATAATGTATTGTGTCATGACTGACCCATCTTGTTGAAGTTTTACTTCTTGCTTCAATTTGATAATCCGTTTGCCGACATTTTCTTTTTCTAGCCTCATTCTCCAATGAATGTAACTCCTTGTAGAGACTTCTTGACCGCCCTTTTTCAATTAGCTTTTCTTTTGACATCTTTTTTCTCTTATCAGTTTCACCCACTAATTTTATCAATGAATCCTCACTAGTTTAGTGATGTGTTTTCTGCAGGGTTTCAATGCAACTCCGGTGCTGCAGGAGCACGGTTACCAGTTGGTTGATGAATGCAAAAATACGCCTTTAGTCGTCAACAATGCAGGGATTAACAACCTAGGCGTTGCAACACAATTAGATTACCATTCTTTTGATCTGCAGCAAGACTTTGATCAGTTTGGATTTGATGCTTTAAATCTTTGTCTAGAGGATGATTTGTCTCCTATTCAGATTAGCCCTCCACCCTCTGCTTTCCTGGGACCTAAATGTGCACTGTGGGATTGTCCCCGACCTGCGATGGGGTCAGATTGGTGCCAGAAGTCTCATGACTACTGCAGTGACTATCATGCTGTTCTTGCACCTAATGAAGGCTATCTTGGAAGACCTCCAGTTGTTCGACCAATGGGTGTTGGCTTAAAGGATAGTTTACTTTTCCAAGCTCTAAGTGCTAAAGCACATGGGAAAGATGTTGGTGTTCCAGAATGTAAGGGTGCTGCCACTGCTAAGTCCCCTTGGAATGCACCAGGTTAGTGTGCTAAGACAGTTCTGTATTTCTGATTGCTGAATGTCATGTACCAGATCAGTTTGTTCTTGTTTTGTTTTACTTGTAAAATCTAATATCGATTCGTTTGCTTGTGCTTCTGCAGAGCTCTTTGACCTTGAAGTTGTTGAGGGTGAAACAATCAGGGAATGGCTTTTCTTTGATAAGCCTCGAAGAGCATTTGAAAGTGGAAACAGAAAGCAGAGGTCACTGCCAGATTATAACGGGCGGGGTTGGCATGAGTCTAGGAAGCAAGTGATAAATGATTATGGAGGGCTGAAGAGATCCTACTATATGGATCCACAGCCAATGAAAAATCTGGAATGGCATTTGTATGAATATGAGATCAACAAGTATGATGCATGGGCCTTGTACAGATTGGAGCTGAAACTTGTTGATGGGAAGAAGAGTCCAAAAGGCAAAGTAACGAATGAATCAGTTGCTGATTTGCAAAAGCAAATGGGAAGGCTCTCTGCTGAATTTCCTTTGGAGAACAAGCGCTCTGCTAAAGGCAGAGGAAAGGCCAACTCAAAGGATGTTACTAACGGGCCTCCTGCTCCAAATCAAACTGTTCCCGCTATTGAAGGGTTTGATTATGTGGCTGGTGCACCTTTCCCTGATTATCTTGTTGATAATACAGGTGGCTACTACATAACGTAGACTGGATAAGCAGTTGGATGCTTTTAAAATAAGTTGCATTTTGTCTGTGTATTATACATCACTCTCATCCTTGACTCAACCTCTAGTGGTGGCTGGAGTTAAGCGGAGGTTCTTGTTTCCTCCTTATAAGGCGGAGGCATCTGTGGAACCCCTACTGTTTCCGTAGGTATATTTGTCAATACATCATTGTCATCTAAGTGTTGTTACAGTCTAACCTCGAAGCATTTTTAACTGCTTGAGGATGAGGTGGATAATCCCAGTTTACTTGTTCAGTTCACTTTACATACGAGCCAAGTTATGAAAGTGAATGCAGTTAATGGTTTTTGTGTCGGATTCAGTGACGACAAGGAATGATCATTAAGCTTTACTGATCTGCCTCTGTTTTCACCTGACTTTCATTGTAGTTATGACAGTTTCATATGCATGGTATAAGAGTTCTACCCGGTGTGGAACTTTGCACTAGTAAGTGAAAACTGAAAAGGTTTATACGGTGCTTACAATTCATGGATGCTAATATGTACGATTATTTTTAGTATAAAGTATCCATAGATGTAATGAATGAATATATAGCTTCTTTTATCGACAGTTTTGATGTAAAAATTAGATGACATTTATTAGAAACAAACCAGAGATATAATACAAACTATAATAATTTCCGTATACTGATTATAAAATAAAATTGTAGTTACACCGTACTCAGTACTTGTGTTAGTGGAAGATAGCAAGTCTTCCAACGGAATAGTTGAGAATTTCTGAAAAAGACTAATTTATTTTTACAGTTTGTGCCCATTTGGGAAGCAACCGAGCCAAGAGATGATTATCAGAAATCGAGTCCAATTAGGATCTTGCGTTGTCTTGGTAGTAGCAATGTAGCTTGAAATATCTAAAAGCTCCTCCTTGTCAATATATTAGCAAGTACATGAGGCATAGCCAACCTCAAGCTACATTGCTCTTTTTGAAATATTTTATACACATTTGTGGAACATTACAACTTGTTCTTTTTGATTATTTTTTTTAGAAAAAATTAATTACTAGCTTTAATTAAAACCAAAAAAATAACAAGCTATTGATTTTGCTTGTTCAACCACTGCCATTTACGTTATGACAAATAGGTCATTATATTTAATGTCCTAAAATATTAGTACATAGTTATTCTAAACCAACTTTGTGTATCCTTTTTTATATTTGAACCAAGTTTCCTATCGATGATGGTACATAGCACAAGCAAATTGTACACAAGCATTTTATAGCATAAATAAGTTGTTGATTATCAGTAAGCTTTGAATATTAGTTGCCCCGGTTGAAATCTACTTGATCATACGGAGTAAAATTCAATCTCACACGACCTGTAATAGCACATTCAGAATATAATACACGATAACAACCATATCTATTTCAAACCATCTGAACATAGATAGCCTGTCACACATGGAGCTTATTTATCAAACCCAAGAGGCTTTCGCAACTTCAGGTACAACTTTAGTAATGAAACATAGAAATATCAACAGAACTAACATCAAAGCTTAAAGTCAGCTTTAGATCATCTCAGGCTACTGTCTACACAACTAAACCAGACTGTCATTAGACCCTAAGAACCATCATCGTCTTCAAGGTTGTTCACACGTTCGCACTCGTCAATCCATTCACTGTATCTGTAAGTTTTCAGCAAAAAGAGTATGAGAGGGATAGGGGTACGAAGGAAGGAAAGCAAGACACAAAGCAATGCTAGATGAACTTACATGTCAATGGCCTCTGTCAGTGCTGCAGGATAAAAAAAAGTAACAACTGTTAGCCAAACAATAAAACCATTACTGAGAAATCCATTAATGTTCAATTAAGAAGCTATTCTATGAAGCATGTAACGCTCATCTAAAAGATTATGTCGTAAGAGAGGGGAACATTTTTATCATTTATCTTAGATTTGTAACACGCCTCTATCTACTCCAGTATGATGGCTAAGGACAGAATAATGTGCTAAAACAAACTTGAAACAATTATATGCAGCTTGTCCTCTTCTCCTTTTGATAACTAAAAAATCCCAACAGCACAGCTCAAAATTTGTAGGTATTAATTAGCCCATGGAGCACATCTTATCTTGTATTCTTTATCTTACACAAGGCCTTAGAGCACATCTTGTACTCTTTTATCTTACAGAAGGCACATCATGCAGAGAACTACAATTGAACATAATAATTGATTTGATCATAAAAAACAATGAGGTAGAACATAAAAGGAAATATCTTTAGTTTCTTTTTCCATCTCTTCGAGTTAGTCCCTCCCATATTTTATGTTGTAAAACCAATTGAACCATTTTTTTCAAAATGAATCAGATTCAGTGAAACAATAAATAAACTAATAAATGAGAAATCACTAGATATACCTGTAACAGTGGTGCTGAAGCTCTCTTGACAAATCCTGCAATTTGCCTCCCCAATCAAGTTCTTCATATCACTGGAAAACAGGCAAAGTGCAAACTTGAGCATTTGACAGATTAAATAAATGACCAACCAAAATTGAATAGAAGCACCAACACCCCAAGGGAAAGTGTGGATAGTCTTCTTCTAAGGAAGTCTAAGTGACAGGATCTAGTAAGTAAACACATATTGGTATTGAATCACAATTAAATATCCTTCTATCTTTAGCCAAAAGAAAATGTCTAAAATGGTGCACAGGTGAGAAGGGAACAGCCCAATCTAGCCAATGGATATGCAGAAAATAACTTGGACACAGAAATGCTAACGTAATTAATTTACATGCGACATTCGACGCTGGTGCCGTGGCTACAGAAAGGACAGCTGAAGACAGTGTCAAGTTTGTCCATTCTCTTCTTAGGAGGCGGCTTTGATTTCGACTTCCTCTTCCCCATAGCTCAAGCAACTGTAAGACACAAATTTAGGAACACAAATCAGCAACAAGAAGCCAAGGCAAATTATTAATGGGGAGTGTGACACTTATAGCTCTTCTGCACCCTGTATTAACTGGTTCCATCTCAGTGAATAATAAGTTAATAACCATCAAATTTGAATTACTTTACTTCATTGCACCATGATAGCAACAAAGAAGAGATCCTAGCAACTATGCTGATCTTACATAGCATTAAATATTTTGCAAAAAAAAAGTGAGATATTCAACCAGAAGAAATTAGTTATTCTATCTTATCCCAGGGAATTACTTGTGCCACATTTACGACCTTCTTCCTTTTTGTCAACGTGTTTCATAAAATAAGGAAAGCCGTAAGCCGGTACTTGTGTTCTTATCTAACTAAAGATTCAGTAACTGCCAAAGTGATGACACATCAAACAAGTATGGATAAGTATCCTAATCAATAAATGACTCCTCAAATAATCCATTAGGTATGTGCTTCAAAAGTTAGAGAAGAGCACACACAACATGATGCAACTTGCAAGATCACAGAATATACAATCAAACTTCAATCAACAACTTGCCCCAGTTATTTTGAATCCCAGTCAAAAAAAGAGGTACATTAGACCATAAACAGCATGAAACTTCCAAAAATTCTCTTGAAACATTCCAAGAGGCAAGAAGTGAAATACAAGAACGTCAAATCAAGTGCCATTAAATAATCATACACCATATTTGGGAACACAATCAAGTCCGAAAAGTCGAGCAAATCTCCAATCAACAGATTCTCTAGGAAAACGCAAATAACAGAAGGCAATTCCGTATTCAACCCAGAATTCATATAGATTCACAAACATAAACTCAAAGCGGTAAAATTTCCCAAAATACGAAACCCTAGAGAGAGTTCAACTAAAAAATTATTTCTAGCGATTCATATAAAGCACCAGGCAAAAAAAGCAAGACCAACATAATTTTGGGAAATTCTCAAAGCAGAATCATGGAATATCAACAATTCTTTATTTTTATCCATAGCAAGAGATTATATACCTGATGAAGAATATCGCTTTTCGTTATCTGCAAAATTAAGATTGAAATTTTACGAGAAAATTCTATGAAAAGAAATTCAGTGTACAGAGAAAAAGAAAAGAAAAAGGGAACTAACCGCTACGACTAATATATTTATATATATAGTCCAAAGAATATACTAAAACCTTAATATGTACAATCTCGGAAAGAAAATTAGAAAACTGTTTTTGGATAGTCTCAAATAACATACTATATATATTATATAAGCGATTTAAAAAGGAAATAAAATTAATAGAGATATTAACATTCGAAAGTATTATTAAAATAAAGAAATTCTGAATATTTGTGTTACTTTCGAAACGCAAATAACACATATTAAAATAACTATAAATTATAGAAACCACATATTATTATAAGTACTAAAGACAACATAGATAATAGAGGAAATTTTTGAAGCATACAGAAAAAAAAACAATGAATATTTATGTTATTTTCAAAAGATTCTGAATTTAAATAATACATATTAAAATAGATTTAAAGGGTGAAAACAAAAAATAATAAAGTCACATCGTAAATTTAAAAAAAAAACATTTAAAAGCATACATAAAAAGGAAATGATAAACATTTATTTTTAAAAAATATTTATTAAAATTAGATGGATAACCTTTTTTCCTTTTAGAGCTAGGTTTATACCGTACAATTTATAATATCATACGAGTTTTTTCATAACAATTAGAAATTCAATATTCATTGTTCTTCTATTTTTTTTCTTTAAATTTTTATCAAGAAGTTCATCATTCCCATGTAAAAATAATAATATTATAAAGTAAAAAAATGAATATTATATAAGAATAACAAAATAATGTGATGATAGCAAACACAAAAAATCGTATACGATGATAGATATGATGGTTAATTAGATGACTCATTTAATTTTACTAACAAAAGTTATTTTATGTACAATTAATTCGTATTATGATATAATTTATAACCTAATAACATAAAGAAATCACATCTAGATCCAAGAATTGAAAAAAATTGAGAGATACAATAAATACGGGTATGCAGGATATGAATTAAATGATTTTTATCTTATAAAATATCAAAATGAGTTTTTTTTAAAATAGTTTGGCGATTTTGTTGTTCCATAGAAAAATGACTTTGGTAAGTTATTTTTCATAAATTGGATGACTTTGTTATCCTATATAATGCAAGAATAACTTTGTGGGTTTCACCTTTAATTATATGTTTCGGTTCGAATCTTTGATATGGAGAGAATTTTATTGAGAATTTTCAAGAATGGTGTGGTTCTATTTTCAACCCTATCTGTTTACGTTACTTACCTAAATTGATATGACAACTAATTTTCAGCAAGATTACAATAATAACATATATCTAATACATCTCATAATATAATCTCATAAATAAGGTCAAAATGATGGAATGTACGTAAATATTATCCCCTTTTTTGGGGACTAAAAGACTATTTTCGACAAACAAATCAATAGATGAAAAAGTTGCTAACACACTCAAAGATGAAATAGATTAAGCCCACATCCTCTTCTTTCATAACTTATTGGGCGATTCCTGGGCTGATTTGGGCCGTCCAAAATCACGGGTTGATTTGGGCGGCAAATATGGGCTATTTTGAGCGACTTTCGTTGAACAGGCCCATCAGTAAATCATCTCATGCACGGCCCCTTAAATTATTCATGGGTCACATAAATTTGGGCCAAGTTTGATTGTAATGAACTAATGATTATTTTGCTTGTGCCAATAGGCAATAGTTTGAATGGAGACGATCAATAATAGGGAACTCGCGATAAGTGTACCCTTCGATTTTCTTGTTTATCAATATAGTTGAAGTATATATTATATACACTTAGGTCGTGTGTGCTAAACAAATATGTATATATGTGTATTTAATATAGAGTTTATATTATATATATGTATATTGTAAACTAGAAATATCATAGTTAAAAGTCTATTAACTAACATATTTAGTAGACAAAAAGAAAAATGAAATTGTGATACTTGAATTTTTGGGTAGAGATGAGTGATATTTTAGTAGGTAAAGTTAACACAAACGTTATAAATGAGACTTAAATGTAGAGTATGTTATAGGCATATGTTAGACGGGATTTATTTATTTATTTATTATGCCAATGATTAAGTGACAGTATTTCCATATCAGTTATACTTCCTCTGTTCCTAATTACTTGTCAACTTTTAAATCGGTACACCTATTAAGAAAATAATTATTGACATAATGAGTTTACTATTTTTCTCATATTAATTATGAAGTGGATGAATTAAAAACTTAAGATTTTCAAAAAAAAATTCAAAGTAATTTATTGAGGGTATAATAGGTAAAAAAAAAAGTTGTTCTTTCCTGAATTGTCAAAATGAACAAGTAATTAGGGACAATTATTAAAAAAAAATGGATAAATAATTAGGAACAGATGGAGTATTAATTAGATAAGGATCGTTCCACTGTCTCATTAACTGTGAAATCTTGACATTAATTATTATAATAGTCATAATGATTGGCCAATATTTATGAAAAATACTACTCCTATGTCCAATATAATAATAGTTGTCTACTATTGACTTGACACACTCTTAAGAAACTATAAATAAAAGGATAATTTTACTATATCACCCTTTGAAGATAATAAATACAATGTCTTGAAAAATATAATAGGAAATGACTATAATTAATGATAAGGATAAATTAGGAATTAAGAGTAAAATTATTCATGAATTTAATAAAGTGGATAAGTATTGTTGAACATATATTTTTAGAATAGTGAACAAATATTGTTGGACGGAGGAATCGGAGTAGTAGGGTTTTTCCTCGCAAAAGTTGCTTCAAGATAAACTTAATTGAATGGAAAAAAAATTTGATTTAGATGTGTTCAATAGGGAGAAAAAATTAATAGAAAATGTTTTTCAATTTTTTTTTTGTTCTATTGATAAAAGATTTTGAAAAATATTTTGTCTATTAAAATAAGTTCATTTAAAAATAGGAAAAAAATGACTTCCTTACTAAAAATAAATAAATTCTATAAACAACAATCCACGTGATATTGTGTCGTCCCTCCAACACACCTGATCACCTTCACGGCTTCACCCCAATCCCGTAACCTCACACCTCCTATCCCTACCTTCACCTTTAATTTCATAATATCTATCTAAATTATCTATTTAAATGTTTTTTGAATAATATTTTTTGTTTGTCTATCAAACACAACACACTAACAAGAGAGAGTTGCTTCGATGATAAGCACTCCTTATTTCCCAATCCTTAAATTGTAAATTCAAGTTACCAAAAATGCAAAAAATGATTTTAAAAAAAATCCTAAAAAGGGGTAAAAAATTTAACAAAAAAGGATAAAAAAAAAAGGTGTGGAAAATTATCAAAAAGTATAATTTTGCCCTTATTTTATTATTATAAAAATTAATCAAAAAAACGGACTACTGTTAGGACCGAAATAAGCAGGTGTAATGTGGAAGCTAGCAAAGCAAACCTCGAAAAACCACGAGTAAGAAGACAAACGAGAAATAGCCCAAAAGAGACAGATTTAACGTGGTTCGGTCAATCGACCTACGTCCACAAAGGAGATGAGCAATCCACTATAAATATGAGAGTACAAAATATAGAGAGAAACAACCTCAACCAATTCACTTGGAATCCAAAGAGGTACACAAAATACTCCTCCATAACCAAAACTCTCAAAACTTTTAACACTACATTGTGAATGCTGATTAAGTTAGAAGGAACAACCCCATATTTATAAAGTCTTAAAATCTTTCCTACAAGAAAAAGACTACTCAAAATATTAAAACATTTTCCTAAAAGGAAAACCTATTTATGGTAAGAAACTCAAGGCAAATAAACCCCATCAAATCTCCCCCTTGGCTTGAATTTCTGACAAAATAAATTTGTCCACCTTCTTCACATAATCTTTAGGATCTTGCATCTCTGCTCCATAATATCCTCCATCAAATCTACGTCTCGACACAGAGAACCTCTCTGAAACAATTTCTCCAACAAAGATCTTCATTACTGTCAAAAAGGTTGCGGCTAAAACTACACCCGTCAAGATGAACACCCATCTCTAACCTGGTTCAATCATCGATTATCGAACTACTGAGCCTGACTCCATCATTGAATCTGGCTCTGATATTGCCCTGATTTCTTACTATAAATAGATTTTTCTTTAAGGAAAAGGTTTTAATATTTTGACTAGTCCTTTTCTTGTAGGAAAGGTTTATGACTCTATAAATATAGGCTTGTTCCTTCTAACTTAATCAGCATTCACAATGTAGTCCTACGGTTTTGAGAGTTGCGGTTATGGAGGAGAATTTTGTGTACCTCTTTAGATTCTGAGTGAATCGGTTAAGGTTGTTTCTCTCTATATTTTGTACTCTCATATTTATAGTGAATTGCTCATCTTCTTTGTGCACGTAGGTCGATTGACCGAACCACGTTAAATCTGTTTTTTTTTTTGTGTTTCTCGTTTGTCTTCTTACTCATGGTCTTTCGAGGTTTGCTTTGCTAGCTTCCGCATTACACCTGCTTATTTCAGTCCTAACAAGAATTTGTTGGGGTTTATTTGCCCTGATTTCTTACCATAAATAAGTTTTCCTTTTAAGAAAAGGTTTTAACATTTTAACTAGTCCTTTTCTTGTAGGAAATGTTTAGGATTCTATAAATATAGGCTTGTTCATTCGAACTTAATCAGCATTCACAATGTACTCCTAGGGTTTTGAGAGTTGCGGTTATGGAGGAGAATTTTGTGTACCTCTTTGAATTCCAAGTGAATTGGTTGAGGTTATTTCTCTCTATATTTTATACTTTCATATATATAGTGGATTGCTCATCTCCTTTGTGGACGTAGATCGATTGACCGAACCACGTTAAATCTGTCTCTTTTGGTGTGCTTCTCGTTTGTCTTCTTACTCATGGTCTTTCAAGGTTTGCTTTGCTAGCTTCCGCATTACACCTGCTTATTTCGGTCCTAACAAGTGGTATCAGAGCCATGATTTAACGATGGAACCATGTTAGAGATGGGTGTTCATCTTGACGGGTGTAGTTTTAGCCGCAACCTTTTTGACAGTAATGAAGATCTTTGTTGGAGAAATTGTTTCAGAGAGGTTCTCTGTGTTGAGACGTAGATTTGATGGAGGATATTATGGAGCAGAGATGCAAGATCCTAAAGATTATGTGAAGAAGGTGGACAAATTTATTTTGTCAGAAATTCAGG
>JAJOOS010011520.1:0-44920 GCA_029582725.1 Solanum chiquidenum | reverse complement strand
TGCGTTTGTATAAAAGCGAGAGAGGCGAGGGAGAGAACGAGAGTGGCGAGCGAGATTCACCAGGAGAGAGGCGAAATAACAACAGTTTGCTATGGGGTACAATTAAATCAAACTATATTTATAGCATTTAATTTGAATTAATAATTTGCTATTATATACAATTTTACCTATATATTATGATATATATATATATATATATATATATATATTTATGTGTATATATATATCTACAGTAACCATAGATCTTTAATTAAGCCCAAACTATAGTCATTAAAGTTCCTCAAAAGACATCAAGAGTGAACTTGCAAACTTGGACAAGTCTGTTCTTCAGTGAGAATTAGACCCATTATAGTTGTAACACAGCCCAAATTATTTGTAAGGCGAAGATGGGCACCAACTAAGTTGGGCTATTATTAATGGGCTGCAATATTTGAAATATCAAATGTGTACTCTACAAGATTACGACATTTTGGTTTGGGGCAAACTACATAAATCCCACTAGTTTAGGTCCTAATTACTAAGATTCTCAATAGTTTCAAATATTACTTCATCTGCCATATTTATGTTTAGGATACACAAATTGGAATCCGTGAGATACATGTTTTTGCCGAATTTTAAAACTGAGATGCATATTTTATTTGTTTAAATTAATTGGTTGTAACTGATTTTCTTAATTATAGAAGTAATTAAATACATGGACAATTATTTTTGAAAATTTAAATTAATCAAATCCCTTAATATAAGGTGGAAATCAAGGTATGTTTAATTAATTTATTTTATTATTCTTTGAAATACTAAATTCATTAATATTATTAATAAAAGATAAAAAAAAATGTATTTATTAGTCATTTAATTTGATTAATTTCATTTTATTACTCTTAAAATAATAAATTCATTAATTTGATGTATCTATTATCAAATATCAATATATGATGTATCCAACCAATTAAACATTTAGATACATGAGCATCATGCATGTACAATATCCATATGTATCATAGAAGTATCTAGATTTATTTAATGTATTTGTTATATGTATCTAGTATTAATTTCATGTATCTATTTAGATGATCTAATTTTAATTTCATGTATCTTTTATATGTATCTAGTATTAATTTGACGTATCAAGTATTAGTTTCATACATTATATTAAAAACATGTATTTCGGATACATAATAAGCATATACATATAATTATGTGTATCTAAATATGAAATGTAACTGAAACGCACAAATTTAGAAAAAATCACGATGGTAGAGTATCTGTTTATCATTAATCCAAAAAGAAGAGTAAATTTTTTCAAAATTCTTCCCTTTTTAGCATCTGAATTTTTTTCTTATAGATACATATATATAATCTTAAGTCAGATACACGAACTCTTAGATTGACCTAATTTGTAAAACATTTTAAAATTGAACATAAATGTATTAAAATGGTTACTTTTAACTAGTCTAAAATAAGTATATTTGAGCCGTTACTTTTAATAACCATAACAAGTAAAATGGATGGGACCAAGTAATATTGAATTATTGGCGCGACACATTTATGTATCTGAATTAAGAACATAAGAATATTATGAATTTTAACAAACCTAATTTGTAAAACTTTTTATGTTCAACACATTTATGTATTTGACTTAAGAACATAAGAACATTATGAATTTTAACTCAGATACAAAATCAAGATACATGAAAATAATAAAACAATAAAAAGAAACTTATATGTAAAATACTGATTTGAACATGCAAACATGTATTGAGAAAATGAAGAAATAAATTAAAGTGGGAGAAGAAGAAGAAGAAGAAAGAAAGTGGGCTGCTGGATGGGTGGGGAGCGATCGACGGCAGATGAGAATAGAAAAAATTTAACTTGTTAATGAGCATTAATTAAGGAGTTTAAATTTAAGATAATTATTCAATTTTAAATTTAAGATAATTATCCAATACCATATTTAAGGGATTTTTATATCTTAATAAATCTTTTAAAAGATATGGTATAAATACTAAAAGTGGTAATATGTGTAATTATTTTAAACTAGAGGTAAATATAGTATATATGATAGTGATGTATGTGTGGTTAGATAATTTTTCCTTTTGTTTGTCATGCAAGTTTATATGGAAACATTACATTTTTAGCCGGTTCGAACATTTGATTGTCGACTAACCTTCCTTCTCTCCTTCACAATTAGTGATAAAAAAAGGCGAGTATAACTTACATAAACTAGAGCATATTTACCCTTTATGGTAAATGGTATGCAGATACCCTCCGTCATACTTTTAGGACATTGGTGTTTCTTCCATAAAAAAATTAGAGCATATATACCCTTTATACTAACGGATATACACATGTCATAATTTTATCAACCAACCCGACATTTATTAAAGGGAAAAATGACAAATATACCCCCGAACTATCGTAAATGGTATGCAGATACCCTCCGTCATACTTTTGGGACATTGTTGTCCCTGCCGTCCAAAAATTAAAGCATATATGCCCTTAACTCTAACGGATGAATAAATGGGACACGTAGCGCAATCTTATCCGTCCATCCGATATTTAATAAATGTCAGATCGATGGATAAGATTATGACACGTGTATGTCTGTTAGTATAACGGGTATATATGCTCTAGTTTTTGGACGACAGGGGCATCAATATTCCAAAAGTATGACCGAGGGTATATGCATACCATTTAAGATATGTTGACACCCAATTTTGATCCTCCCCAATAATAATTAATTTTTGAGCTTCTTGGATTTCAAACGATTTAGAATAATTAGTTTTATAAAATTCAAATACTTTTCAAAGTCATTTTCAGTGATCTTAGTCGATTGTCATAATTTATAAATAGTAAATATATTTCATATAATTTTATAAATATAATTGGTATATTTTATAAATATTTGAAAATCATCTCAAAAAGATTTTTTGTTTTGTTTAGATATCTTACTAATAAGTTTAGTTATATAATAGTTTATATTTTTTTATTTACTTTATAATTAAGTTAATTATTCTATTTCTTTAAGATTAAAAAGCTCGTTAATCGATTAGTAACAATTCGACTAATTTCATTTTTGGCCGAACTTAACCAATTGCCTCTTATTCGGTCGAAATTGCAATTCATTTGATTATTTTTGTAAGTTTAATTGACCATATTTTGACTTCTCTCTCAAGACCCATTGGCCTCAAATAGCCCACTCCAGCAATTTTCCAATTCTTAGCAAACCCAACCCAACACCAATAAATATTTCCAGCCCAACTTAATTCTTAACAAAATCATTTCAGCAGTCCAACTCCTACCTCAACCGACCCAAACCCATGACCCGGCCCCATTCCCAGCTCACAAAAGAAACCCAGGAACATGCGTCAAAACGCAACAGTAACGTTAACATTGAGAAAGCAACAAAACAACGACTTCTAACTCTAACAACAATTTCAAACACGTGAACGACTCTAAATCGATCCATGTACGCATTTCACCCCTCCTCAACGCGTGAACCATTTTAGCGAGTGAATCGACAGCAGCCTCCAACGTTCACAATGGAACAAGAAAGTACAGCAGCGTATGAACAGACCCATCTCATTTTTCCCCCTTTTTCACGCAAAGAAACCCAGAACGAGCGAGGCAACCCAATACTGTTCCAGCAGTACGATTCCCGCCTCCAGGCACATATTTTTGTCCTTGCCAGTGTGAGATCATGCCACGTTGAGCCCTAATGACGAGAGATCGATCCCAACCGTCTATCTCACAATTTCCTCTTTCGAAATGGGTTGAATCTGCAGAAAAAGGTTGCCTCCCCTAAATAGTGAAAGGTTTTTTGAAGTTTGAATTTAATGGTCCCTCGTTTCTATCCATTTTTCATCCGTTTCCCCCCATTTCCGAAACCTAATTTCCCTTCTATATATGTTGCTTTTGATTCACTGTTAAAGGGAGAAAAGATTGGAGAAAGTTAGGGAGGGAAAAGGATTAGAGGTTTTTTCAGTTGAAAATTTAGAGTCAAAGAAGGAAGTTGGATTCTCTGTTGAACAAACACTTTCACAGTTAAGAAATTTTAATCGATTCTCTCATCCGAAGTTGCGAGAAAATCTTCGTTCGATTTTGATTCGCATTTTGGTTAGCTGTCTCGAGACCAAAGCCGTTGGTGGAAGAATCGCTACTCGTCTGCTCATTTTCGTCCTAGAACGCTGCTCCAGAGAAGGTAACCTCACCTCCTCTTAAATTTATGTTGTCACTCTAGTTAACTTAGACATTATTATGTGGATTTAGTTCACTGTGTGGTTCGATTTGATGACATTGATGACTCCAATCTATGATCTGCTCTTCTTGACGAAAGATATGGTTGTCTATTGTTTTAAAGTGGTAGAATATGAGGCCGAATCCCGAAAAGCTAATCGATGTGGAGGTGGGGTGTTGTTTCGCTTATTGTTTGTGGAGTATGACAACTTGTTTTCTCCATTTTGAATCTCATGGTTATCATATCGTTCAATATGTCGTGTTTGAATTAAGTTTATATCTCTATTTTGTCCAGATTTTAGTCAAAAAATGTTTGCTATTTCCGGTTGATCTCTTAAAATGTAAAGTGCTTTCAAAATGGATGCTTGTTCCCCTCTTCCGCTTATCTTTGCTTGTTAACCTGTTCAACCATATTGTTTGGCCAGCTTGGTGATTTATTGGAGGTATTCAATGTCTATTTGTTGTCCTTAGAGTTAAAAATTGCAGCTTCAGTTTGGGTCATTTAAGTTTCTGCTAATTGTCTAATATTTTGAGGCCTAGAAATCAAATTTCCAACATGTTGTTTTGTTGGTTAAATTGCAGTAATTTCATTTGTTTCATTTAGTTTACAAAGATTCTTAAACATAGAATACATGGTCCATGATTTGCAGAATGAGTTGTCTTCTAAATTGTATATTTTATTTCTTTTCCTTAAATATTTGATGCACAAAGTAATGTTTGGCAGTGATTCATGACTTAGTATGATTTTAACCTTTGGTCTATGTTCGTCTAGTTTCATAAATTTTTAATGCACAAAGTAATGTTTGGCAGTTATTCTTGATTTTTTTTTAATAAAAATTAAGTGGCGACTCTGTTTCTTTTGGAAATTCAATTTCTCTTAAACTATAAGTTTAGTCGATTGTTTGAAACTTAGTCATTTTTCTTTTATTTATATTTTTCGAGTAAAACAGAAATGACGACTCCGCTGGGAACCTAATTAAGTTCTAACCAAAAGATTTGACTATCTGACTAATTGCTATTATTGAATTGTTTATCTGTGCTAAACATGTTTAATTTTTTTTATAACTGTCGTTGCATTTCATGGCATATTCTCTTGTATGCATAATATATTTAAGGACGGTTTTGCGGGCGGAACCGCAATCGAACTTTTTTATACTCCACCCTTTTTCGGAACGGTCGATAATTTATTGGTTCTTCATGCGTCCAATGATTATCGTGAGTTTCAGCCTAAGTTATCCACTTGGGTTCCCGATCTTTCAAGCCACTCTTAGTCAATTAACGTACAGCGAAACCAAATTCTAACTTTTAGCACATTTTGAACTAAGTTGGCCCAACACCCAAGACGTGTTGGGCTCATTAGAAGCCCACTTTGTGTCTATTTGGCCCATTTGCCAATAAAAAGACAATCATGCTTATATGTTTAATTGATGGATGTATATGTATTTTTAAAACAAAACAATTATTTATGGGAGTGGGGGTAACTTACCTTTGTCTGTTTTTCTTGTAGGATGAATCTAGCACATGAGCCTCTGAGAACCCGAATGGTGACTATACATGACCCTTATCTCCAAGTTTGGTGGAAGTTCATGAACAACGGAGACAAGAGAAAAGTTTAAAGACACATAGGCAATCTCCCGTCACTGATGGAAATGGTGGCTTGGCTCGATTTAATTGGAACAATGGTAAAGTTTCGGGACAACGACAATATGGTATTTCGGTTTGGGGAAGTGGAAATGACGCCGACTATTGAAGAAGTCCTGGCAAGTTATGAGAGTGTCGACATGTGCAACAAGAGGAAGCGTCAACCCGATACAGATCTTCTTTTCCCCAAAACATGAGATTTTGCCGAAATCAAAGAGAAACTATCACTCGTCAAAGCCGATTGGATGGACAAGCTTCCCTGGCCAAACATTCCATTTCGAAAGCTTTATTATCGATTTGGACGTGCAAGAGCCTATGAAAAGTTCAAAGAAGAGTTTGTCTCAGAAGAAAAATGGAAGGAGACACGTCATCTTGCCTTTGCAATATGCCTACTTGGGACGATGGTATTTCCCCAAGGACCAAACTACACCATTCATCCAAGTGTAGTAATGGTCATTCATGCTATCTTTTATAGAGTGGGATAAGGGTCGGCGACTAAGTACTACACTTTGACGCCTATGAT
This sequence comes from Solanum chiquidenum, assembly GCA_029582725.1. Taxonomy (NCBI): domain Eukaryota; kingdom Viridiplantae; phylum Streptophyta; class Magnoliopsida; order Solanales; family Solanaceae; genus Solanum; species Solanum chiquidenum. The sequence continues at coordinate 38,523 of JAJOOS010011520.1, read as the reverse complement.
TTTGGCTGACATTTATACAACTTTGGACAAGTGTCAAAGTGGAGAACGTTTCTTTCAAGGATGCAACCTGATACTTCAGTGGTGGATGATGAGACACCTGATCAATGCCCATAATCCAGAAGAACCAGATCCGTTAAAACGATCAGAAGAACTTGCACGCCACGATTGGTGGATGTACCATAATCATTGCAACAAAACTGGAGGTCTAAAATTCTGGTATCCGAAACTTCGAGGGCTAAGAGAAGAAAATGTGCAGTGGTCGATAGAAAGTCTGGTGGTGACAAAGCAAATGGTGATTCGAGCAGAAAATACCCCTTACTTGATATTTGCCGGATTAAGAAGGACTAGACCATATGCTCCTGGTCGAGTCCTTAGACAACTGGGAGGGAAACAAGAGATTCCTCAAATTGCGGACATGAAGAAATTCACAATCGATCATGAAAATGGATGAGTCTCTTATGCTGAAGACATACGTAGAACATAGAAGACTCGAAGGGTATTGGGTGAACCGGTACCGAATAGGTTTTGTCCTGAATGCTCTAAGGATTACAAAAAATGGTTAAAGAAGAGCCTCGCTGGAACTATCGAGCCTGGTCTAAACGTTCCTAATATGATTGCAGATGTTGGGGCCAAAAATCAAATCCAACTTCATTGACTCCAAGATAAATATGATAAGAATGGGATAGATCATCAGCACCGACATTTAGAAAACGCCAGGGTCATAGCTCAGTTGAAGCAAGAGTTACGAAGGGCAAGGCAATGCATATAAGAATTAGATGATAGCATGAAACAACAAATTCAGTCGGTCGAGAGGTTCAAACATCAAGAAGGGGATCGGTTGGCTAGGGATCACCTATGGGTGAACAAATATGCTATGTGGGAAGAGGTCAGCATCGCCAAGAGAACCAGATTTAGTGAAAGTTCAGGAGGAGCTTGAAGTCTATTATCATCCCCTGCGTGGGATTGCTTTCATTTGTACTTTGTTTTACTACTATTTACTTTTGAACTCTTTTCCCCATTCGAATGTTATTAAACATTTTTGAATGCTATTAATGAAATATTTTGGGGGATAATGAATTGGCTTAAAAAGACATATACATCCTTCAATTCGCTAGGCCTACTCTTGGCACAAAAGGGTCACATACATGTTTAGGACGCGATATTTGTCTGTTTACTTGCGTGCTTTAACTGTTTATATGGTATATTGCTTTGAATAAGGACAATTTTAGCCCACTCCTGTTCAAAAATTTCTGAAAATCTCTACAATATTGAATACAAGTCACTACCCCAAAATGTCCGACCAAAGTTTCCGAGTCTTGAGTTTCTCAATCAAAAATAAAATCCTACCATCAAATCCTAAAACATTACTCTATCCTCAGGAAAGGTGAAATTGCTGCTAAGATGGAAAAAAGAAAGAATATCGAGATGGAGCTAACTGAGGAGGATTTGAGGATGAAACTGAACAAGCTCAAACAAGAGATCCAAGAAACCAGAGAAAGGAGAATAGAAGTGGAGTTCGCTACCGCGGTCGCATGAGCAACAAATACGGCACTAGACACCGAGTTGGCGGCTAAGATGGCAAGATATGCTATCATGAACGAGGAGGCGGTGGCTATGCGGAAGGAGCATGATGCATTCAACAATGATATAACCATGAGGATTCAGAAGATATGCGGAAAATGTTCTCTCGTCAATCAAGAATCCAAAAGTGGTCCCGAAGACATTCACTCTGGGGATACTGAAGAAGACACCGATGAGGAAATCATCTATACGCCTCCCTTTCTGGGACGTCTGAAAGGAGGAGACAAAAAGATCACTCTCCCAGCTTATGAGCGGACACATAGCCTGGGGGTAAGAGTCGTGTCGTGTGCTCTCATTTATGAGCACCTTAAGGCTTCACGCATGTTGTAACCTCTCGAAGGAACCACTTTTGGGTTTGGGCATGAAAGCTCTCAAAAGATGTGCGCCTACCACCCGAACCAAAGAGGACACACTATAGAAGAATGTGTGGAGCTTAAGGCGGCAATCCGCAACCTGATCAACGTTGGAAAGATCTCATATATATGGGGTTAGACCACCGTTCTTACCTGTGACCAACCGGAGCCCAGTAGGCTGGTCACTGAGCACTTTGTTTTATTGTCACTACTTCACGCCTTTTAAGAAAACGTTGTTGGATATCTACAATTAGTTGGTTCGAAATGGGATTTTGGCCTCTATCAGAAATGATGACGAAGCAACCGATCCTGTTGGAATTGAAATCTGGAAACCTGCCCTTATCATGACGCCATATATCACAACATTGGAAGGTGCCTCGGGTTTCGCTATGACGTGGAATCTCTCATCAACATAGGAAAGAATCAAGTCGAGTTTACTCACCGTGACTAATGCAGCAGTCATAAGAAGAAGCTTTGATGAAGGTACCATCTATCTTTTAGGAGCTTTATTGCATGTTTTCTTTTCACTTTCCTTGTAATCGATCAAATGAATGAATGAAAATGAAAATTTCCTTTTGTATTCGAACTACGTAGGACCTGAATTCTCCTTGGGAGATACGTAGAAAGCCTTTCAAGGCCCGACCCCTATCTTTTCAAATTTTCTTTTCCCCCTTTCATTCTACAAGGAAACATTGAATTTACATCAACAGATGCCGAGAGATGCAACAATAAGACCTTAGCTCAACGCAATTTAACCTTTCTGAGTCGCTAGCCTCAAAATGAAATGAGCAAATTCCTGCTTGTTCAAAAATCAGTCCCCATTATTCGTGGGTTAACATGGTCTCAAACGAAGCAACTCTTATGTGTTTATCTGCCCTCTATGTGATATCTTGCATCATATTGCCATGAATTAAAACTATCATATTTGCCTTTGAGTTATTTTTCCTCTACAGGTACTTAGATCTGGTATGTGTCGATAAGCTGGCTGATCATCCCTATTTTACAAGATCAAAAGCTACTAAGGATTCCTTCCCCGGTCAGAATTCTCAAAAAGGAAAATCAGCAATGAGTGATAACAATGAAGAGATCGGTCTTACTGATGTTGTTGTGGCTCAGCCTGTGGTTGCTGATTAGAAAGAATTAATTATGCAGTTGATGCAGCAGATCACTGAGATGAGGGTCGAAATGCAGAGAAGGTAAGATATGCCTAATTCGGCTTTTGTTGTCAATGCTCCAGCAGACAGAAGGCCTCTACTTCACTTTCCTCCTTCAAACGCAGAATAGGCTCAAAACCCACCCCCCAATCCTGCTCAGAATCCCTCAATCGTCGACTTAACCACCCAAAATCTCCATTATGCCTCCGCCTCTTACCAAACACCCCCTCCTCCTCAAAGTACCAACCCCCAAGCGCCACTCTCTTCCCAAAATGTCAACCCCCAAATTGCTCCACTCCCTCAAAACCAAAACGTTAGCCACCCACACATTTCCCTCCACCACCAAAATCAGTATACCAGCCCCCAGATTTTCCCTCAAAACTATCATGCCCCTCAAAATGCCCAGAGTTCCTCCATTGCTCCACCCCTACCTCAAAAACCCACTTTCCAAATCCCGGTCCCCAATGAGCATGATGCTAATAGTTCTGAGCTCGATCACTATGAGGAGCGAGAATGGGAGTAGAGGTCAAAAGAAGAGGCCGCTAAGCTGGATATGAAGGAAGAGATCTGAAAGGCCATGAAAGAGTTGCAGTGTATTCTTGAAGTCGCCGGTTTGAGTTATGAGGACTTATGCATTCATCCGAATTTGGACCTCCCAGGAATGTTCAAGGTGCCAAAATTCGACATTTTCGGAGGAATAGGGAACCCCTTAGCACACCTGAACGCCTACTGTGACCAGCTCGCCGGAATTGGAAGAGATGAAGCTTTACTAATGCGGCTTTTTAGCGGAAGTCTGAGTGGAGAGGCTCTGGAATGGTTTACATCTCATGAGACAAGATAATAGCCTAGCTGGAATGCCCTGACTAAAGACTTTATCGAGCAATTCGCCTACAATGTGGAGATAGTTCCTGATCGTTATTCTTTGGAAAAAATGAAGAAGAAATCGAATGAAAGTTATAGAGAATTTGCATACAGATGGAGATAGGAGGCGGCTAGAGTTTGGCCTCCTTTGTCTGAGAAGGAAAATGTCGAAGTATTTGTACGGATTCAAGAGCCCGAATATTATGATAGAATCATGTTGCTCGTTGGAGCAAAGTTTGCTGAGATAGTCAAAGTAGGTGAGATTATCGAAGATGGATTAAGAACCGGGAAGATTGCCCGTGTTGTTGCCTCACCCGGATCCTCGGGTTTGTTGAAGAAGAAAATAGAAGATGTGTGTTCTATCTCTTATGAGGGGAAAAAGACCCCAAGGAAATTCTCATCATACCAAGGTCGTTCTCGACCTTCACAGAGTTCGTACCTGGATTGTTATGCCCAAGACGATTACCAAAATGCCCCCCAGTTATCAAAGTACCTCTTCCCGTAGTTATCAAAATACCCCTCCTCCCAATTATCAAAACACTCCCCCTCCTAGCTACCAAATTCCCCCTCCAGTTTACCAAACTCTATCCTATCACTACTGGAACGTCGCCCCCAACTGTGACAACGTTCAGCCAAATTACCAAACGCCTCCCCAATGTAGCAAACCCCAGCTCTAATTTACCAAAATACCCCCCCCCCCAAACTGTCAAACTCCACAACCAAATTACCAGACCAACTCATATCCTAGATATCAATCCCCTCGTCCAAATGCTGCTAATTATCATCAAATACCTCCTCCCTAACAAGGAAATTACGATCCCCTCGTCCTAGATTTGAGAAGAAGCCTGCTAGAATTTTCACTCCGCTCATTGAAAGCCGAACAAAGCTGTTCGAGATATTAACTGCAGTAGGATATATTCATCCGGTGGGGCCCAAGCCGGTTGACACTAGATCAAAGTTTTACAGACCTGATCAGAGGTGCGCATATCACTCTAACGGTGTTAGATATGATACTAAGGACTGTATCAACCTAAAGAACAAGATCCAAGACCCGATTGACCAGAAAATAGTTTCTCTTCAGACAGTCGCGCCCAATGTCAATAGTAATCCTTTGCCAAATCATGGAGGCGTCACTATCAATATGATAAAGACGGATTATGATTGGTGCGTGACAAAGGCAATAGTTCCGATCTCTCCCGATGAACTGGAAAAGGCTGTAGCTTCATTGAGCATTAAAGAGAAGAAAAAGTTTGTGATTCTGACACCCGAGAAGGATGTTGCCTTGGTGCCACGAGAAACTCTTACCTGACCAAAATTTGTGATTGAAACAGTTGTTACCCAGGGTATGACCAGATCCGACAGATGCTACACAACAGAAGAGTTGGCCCAGGGAGTTCAAAAAAAAGATCAGTCTAAAAGGCCGATTAGTGAAGCTGATGCAGAGTAGTTCTGGAGAAAAATACAGTCGAAAGATTATTCGATTGTGAAGCATCTAGAAAAGACACTGGCTCAGATTTCTGTGTGTGCTTTATTGATGAGTTCGCAGTTGCATAGGCAGGCTCTGATGAAGGCTCTGGATGACACTTATCTGCCCGTGGGCACCAACAACGACAATCTAGCAGCCATGATAAACCAGGTCATTCGGGGACACCAAATCAGTTTTTGTGATGAAGAGCTGCCCTTTGAAGGCAGGATGTACTACAAAGCTCTACACGTCACCTGTATGTGTCGAGACAAGATAATAAATTGTGTCTTGGTCGATGATGCATCCGGTCTTAATATTTGCCCACTTTTGACGCTGAAACAGTTGAAATTCGACTTGGGAAAGCTTCACCAGAACCAAATCATTGTGAGGGCTTTTGATGGAGTGCAAAGAGACACATTAGGTGCGGTAAACTTGGATATTCAGATGGGTCCTGTGGATTTTAATGTGGAGTTCCAAGTGTTAGATATCAACACTAGTTACAATTTGCTTCTGGGAAGACCATTTATCCACATGGTTGGGGCTGTGTCTTCTACCCTTCACCAACTAATGAAATTTGTTTGGAAGGACCATGAATTGATCATTTATAGTGAAGGGCGTCATTCCGATGGGTATGTGCCAATCGTTGATGATGTCTCTTGAGGTTGTGATTTCTATATGGTGGAGCTGGTAAATGCCACTGGTGATGACTTGGCTCCAGAGCCTCCTTTTGCCTTCTGTGTACAAAATGATTGCTATTGTTATGCTCCGGAGCGGTTTTGAACCATGTCTCGAATTGGGGAAACATTTTCAAGGAATTGTCGAGCCTATCCAAATCCCCACCAAATGAGCAAAGTTTGGTTTGGGGTATGTCCCAACAGATGATGAAGCAGAGATGAAGAACAAGAGTGTTGATCAAGCGTTAGCCAGGCCAATTCCTCAGATGTACCAGTCATTCTCGGTGCAAAGATATGTCAATGATGACGGTCTCGGGGAAGGAATCTGAGGCCTTATTGAGGAGATTAATGCGGTCATCGAAGAAGAGACTGGGACATCGGGCATCCATGATGCAGAACCTGAGGAGCAATTGCAAAATTGGACCTCCGCACCACTCCTAATTTCTAGTACAACTTGGTAGAAAAGACATGTGTTTTATTTGTTTTTAAAATTGGTGGTAGTCCGAAAGAGGCCCGAGACCCATAATTTATGCAGTTTTTACTTGTTTGAAGTTTTTAAATTCCCTTGTGATGTTTACAAAAAGAAAGGCGAAATGGCCCTTAGCCATGGCCAAAGTTTGTGGTTGTTTTTCAATTCAAATGAAAGCCTCTTTTATAGAAAATTTGTTTACTTATATGTTTATATTTTACTTTCCTGACTTTGTTTGTTTATGATTTCAGTAATATTAATTTAAAACTTGCCAATGTCATGTCATGTCATGAACCGAGTGAACGAAATGAGGCAGGTGATGACTAATGTGAGGAATACGAAGAGGAAAATGAGGTACCTAAACATGTTTCCAAAAAGTTTTGACAATTTGAGAATTAGCGCAAGCCAAATTTGGAAGAAACTAAGACTGTGAATCTCGGGGATGAAGAGTGTGTCAAAAAAGTTAGAATCATTGTCCATCTAACAAAAGCTCAAAAAGGGATCTGATCCGCTTGCTTATAGAATACATTGATGTATTTGCCTGGTCTTACGAAGATATGTCGGGGCTGATTATGAATATGGTGTCCCACAAGTTGTCGATTAATCCAGTAAAACAAAAGACTCGGAATTTCAAGCCTGAGTTGAGTTTAAAGATCAAGGAGGAGATTACTAAATAGATCGAGTCTTGAGTAGTGGAAGTGCCGTAATATCCGATTTGGTTAGCAAACGTTGTTTCGGTTGCCAAGAAAAATGGAAAGATCATAATTTATGTTGACTACAGAGATCTCAATAAAGCTAACCCGAAAGATAATTTTCCATTGCCAAACATTCACATTCTCATTGATAATTTGGCTAAGCATGAGATGCAGTCGTTTGTGGATTGTTATGCGGGCTATCACCACATCTTGATGGATGAAGAAGATGCAGAAAAGACAGCTTTTATTACGCCTTGGGGTGTATATCATTATCGGGTGATGCCGTTTGGTCTCAAAAATACCGGTGCTACTTACATCAGGGCTATGACAACCATATTTCATGATATGATTCACAAGGAGATTGTGGTATATGTAGATGATGTCATAATCAAATCCCACGAGAGTTCGAATCACTTGACTCACTTGAGAAAGTTCTTTGATCGCCTTCATCGATACAATTTAAAGTTATATCCCGCCAAGTGTGCTTTCGGGGTGTCGACTGGAAAGTTGTTGGGATTTATAGTCAGCAGGATGGGCCTTGAGCTTGACCCTTCTAAGATCAAGGCGATCCAGGAATTACCTCCTCCGAAGACCAAGAAAGAGGTGATGAGTTTTCTGGAAAGGTTAAACTACATCAGTCAATTTATAGCTCAGTCCACCGTGGTGTGTGAGCCTATCTTCAAGTTGTTGAAAAAAGATGCTTTGACCAAGTGGACCGGAGAATGTCAAACTGCTTTTGATGCCATCAAGAACTATTTGTCCAATCCACCGGTATTGGTTCCTCCACGAGAAGGAAGTCCAATGTTGCTGTATCTGTCTGTCTCGAATAACGCATTTGAATGCGTGCTTGGCGAACATGATGAAACTGGGAAGAAGGAGCAAGTCATTTATTACTTGAGCAAGAAATTCACTCCATATGAGGCTCGTTACACTATTTTGGAGAGGACATATTGTGCTTTGACTTGGATTGCTCAGAAGTTAAGGCATTATTTGTCTTCTTATACCACATATCTCATTTCCAGGATGGACCCGTTGAAGTATATTTTCTAGAATGCGATGTCGACCGGGAAGTTGGCTAAATGGCAAATGCTTTTGAGTGAGTTTGACATTGTGTATGTGACCCAGAAGGCGATAAAACACAGGCCTTGGCTGATCATCTTGCGGAGAATCCAATTGATGAAGAGTATGAACCGCTCAAGACTTATTTTCCCGATGAAGAAGTTGCATTTGTGGGTGAAGATATTTTTGAAGCGTATCCTGATTGGAGAGTATTCTTTGATGGAGCGGCGAATCACCAAGGGAAAGGTATCGACGCAGTCTTAGTGTCAGAAACCGATCAGCACTACCCTATGGCAGCTAAACTTCGATTTGATTGCACGAACACCATGGCTGAATATGAAGCTTGTATCCTTGGTTTGAAGATGGCCATCGACATGAATGTTCATGAGTTGCTGGTCATTGGAGATTCAGATTTGCTAATTTACCAGGTTCTAGGAGAATGGGCCGTGAAAAATCTAAAGATCACACCGTACGTGCAGTATATACAGAAGTTGTGCAAAAGGTTCCAGAAAATTGAGTTCAGGCACAATCCCAGGACACAGAATGAGTTGGCCAATGCTCTCGCCACCATTGCCCCGATGATTAAACATCCAGATACAAGTTATATTGATCCATTGGATATAGAGGTAAAAGAGAGCATGTCCAGTGTTCACATGTTGAAGCAGAACCAGATGGTTTGCCTTGGTATTTTGACATCAAGAAGTATTTAAAGACCGGGACTTATCCTAAGAATGCAATGTTCAACCAGAAGAAGTTGATACGCCGTATGACCCTCAATTTCTTTGCAAGTGGATAAATCCTTTATAGGAGGACTCCAAATTTAGGTCTTCTCAGATGTGTCGATGCTAGTGAAGCTACAAAGCTTTTGGAATAAATACATGCCAGAGTCTGTGGTACTCACATGAATGGACTCACTTTGGCGAGGAAGATCCTCCGAGCCGATTATTTTTTGGATGACTATGGAGCATGATTGTTGCAAGTTTGTGCAAAAATGTCATAAATGTCAAGTGCATGGTGATCTGATTCGAGTCCCACCTCATGAACTCAATGCTATGAGTTCACCTTGGCCATTTGTGGCTTGGGGCATGGATTTCATTGATCCAATAGAGTCAGCCGCCTCTAACGGACACAGATTCATTTTGGTCGCCATTGACTACTTTACCAAGTGGGTGGAAGCAACTTCATATAAGTTGGTGACCAAGAAGGTTATAGCTGATTTTGTTCGCAACAATTTGATATGTAGGTTTGGAGTGCCAGAATTCATCATTACTGATAATGGAGCGAATCTCAACAGTCACTTGATGAGAGAGATATGTGAACAATTCAAGATTACTTACCGAAATTCGACCGCCTATCGTCCCCAAATAAATGGAGCTGTAGAAGCTGCCAACAAGAACATAAAGAAGATTTTGAGGAAAATGATTGATAATCGCAGAGGTTGGCATGAGATACTACCGTATGCTTTATTGGGTTACCGAACGACTGTCAGAACATCAGTTAGAGCTACTCTATATATACCATGAGTAGTTGAAATACCTTCATTGAGAATCATCCAAGAAGCTGAATTGAGTGATGCTGAATGGGTTCGCAAGCGGATTGATCAGTTAACATTGATTGATGAGAAGATGATGGTTGTTGTTTGTCATGGTCAACTTTATCGACATAGAATTATTCGCGCTTTCCACAAGAAAGTAAGAGCCAGAATATTTGAAATTGGCGAGTTGGTTCTTAAATGCGTTTTCCCTCATCAGGATGAGTACAAAGGGAAATTTGCACCAAATTGGCAAGGACCCTACATGGTTCGCAAAGTATTATCTGGAGGTGCCTTGGTCCTGTCGGAGATGGATGGCACCGAATGGCCGAAACCAATCAACTCAGATACTGTCAAGAGATATTACATGTGAAGTTTCAATTTGTATTTCTGTTATTTCCTTGTAATCGTTCTATTTGCTTGTAGTTACTCTGTTTAGAATATATCCCTATGTAATGAACTACGTCTAACCTAAATTCTCAAGAATGAGATACGTAGGCGGCCTATGTCGGCCTCGGTCGGTTTCTTTGTAAATTTCTTATTTCTGTTAATCCTTGAGGGGGAACTACGTTCGACCTGATTCCTGCCTCAACGGGATACGTAGGTGCCACAACGGCTCGGTCATATTTCCCGTAAGATTTATATTTCTCTTCACAATAGAAACTGGGACATAATTTTTTAGAGAGACTAAAAAATTCTCGAGAAGAAGATCTTTCCAACAAAGTCAAGACTAAAGTTACTTTGAGATTTGCAACTGGGACATAATTTTTTAGGAGATCTCAAAAATTTCGTGATTGCTCACCAATAGTTGAAGATACTCCAAGACAGTCGACTGGGACAAAATTTTTGAGGAGATCTCAAAAATTCTGTGATTGCTCACCAACATTTGAAGATACACCAAGACAGTCAACTGGGACAAATTTTTTAAAGAGATCTCAAAAATTCCGTGATTGCTCACCAACAATTGAAGATACGCCAAGACAGTTAACTGGGACAGAAAGTTTTGAAGATGACCTAAAAAATTCTCATTAGGGTTCATCGGAGGTTTGGAACAACTTTGAATACTTCCCAGCAAGTAATTAGATAGATCTCAAAGCATCAACTTGAAAGACGTTCATTAAGCTTGACGTGACATGACACTTGACAGTGACCTTTCCAAATATTACTTTTTGAAAATCTAGTTTTCTTAAAAAAATTCTTTCTTGTTACAATTGTGTTGCATAAAAATATTTTGTCCTATCTATCAAGAAATGAGAGATCAGAGAATTCAACCAGATATAGTCAAACAAGGAGTAGGCAACTGAAGAGATCAACACAAATGAGTTCATTTTAAACTAATAATTTTTCTATTGATGCAGGAAAAAATTTATGCTTCTTATACCAAAGAATTGGGAATACGAGAGCATTATTTCATTCAAATTCTCAGTAAAGCGAGGATCATAAATGAACATTGCAACTATGTTCGGAGATGGAACAAACAAAAACCACGAAGAGAACAATATTATTATTTTCCAGCGACTAAATATACCTGGAAGACGTTTACCTGCGTTATATTCTCAGATATGATAATATTCTTACCCCAAAGGTTATTTATATTGTATTGTCGAATGAGAAAATACCACTGCTCGGAGAGTCATATATATCATATTGTCAAATGAGATGATACCACTACTCCGAGGGTCATTTTTATTTATATCGTCGAATGAGAAGATACCACTATCCGGAGGATTATTTATATCGTATTGTCAATTGAGACGATACCGCCACCCGGAAGATACCCAGAAGATCACCTATGTTGTCTAGGGAAGCATTATCTTTGTTCGGTACCGGGGATGGCATCATTAAAAGAAGTCATGCATTGCAAGAGAAGATTCATGCATCGCGGGAAGAGATTCATGCATTGCAAGAGAAAGAAGTCATGCATTGCAAGAAAATGAGATCATGCATAGCAAGAGAAGGAAGTCATGTATCGCAGAGAAGTCATGCATAGCAAGAGAAGAAAGTCATGCATCACAGAGAAGTCATGCATAGCAAGAGAAAGAGTCATGCATCGCGAGATAAAAGTTATGCATCGCAAGATAAAGATTTACCCTTCACGAGAAGATCAACATCAACTGCATCATTTTTCTTTGCAAAAACGACATCAAGAGAACCGTCAACATGTTACACCAACTTATTTTATTGCTTTGACATCAAAGGAAGAGTACATTGGAGATTATATTGCAAATAGAAAACACAAGCTTTATTTGCTTTACGTCAAACCTGATGGAGTTAACGTCAAATATTCAAGGAGAGCAATTAAGTGTCAACACGGTCAAAGACACTCTTTCCTCTTGAATTGCACTTTTTACGCTAATGAGTTTTATCTCAGTCTTTGTCGAGAGCATTCGAAAGGATGAATTCTCCAAAACAAATCACAGGCGCGGACGACATATATAAGGATGCAGCACAATGTGGAACTTTTTCTTAGCAGCGAACTGGGACATATTCCGAAGAGGGGTGCCAAACTCTTAGGACGCGAGCTGAGGAGCGACTTCCACCACAATCAAACCACACCCCTATCTGAAGGCATGTGGGTTTTCTTTAAGTTTGTCGGTTTTAGTTTCGCATCCGGAAATTTTCGATCTCTACCGAAAGTAGCTTTCCAATCTGAGTGGCAATGCACCAAGAGCTTCGGAAATTATGTCCATGCAAGTTCTTAATTATGGGTGTGAAGAGCGCCACATTCATGGCTAAGAGGTCGCAAGCCTTCTTTCATACTCGGCTTACTTTGTCGCTCTTCCAGAACCAAAGGTTATCTTGCATAATAGATTTCCATTTCAACCGATTGAGTCGAACTACAAACTGCCTGATTCCTAAGGTATAAGGATATGTAGGCAACATCGATGTTGAAACTCGGCTGTATTCCAACATTCACTCTTAAATATTATTCTCGAGCATTTCGGTCCCTTCATAATTCGATATCGGGATGACTTCTGAGTTCTTTTGAAATCGTGCATCAAATCAAGCGTATCGAACTACAAGTGACTTAAATTCTCATATAGCCTGATATGTAGGAAACCTACTTCCGGGGTTCGGCCATAACTCCAAAGTCCGTACCAAATCCCTTTTTCTTAAGATGAAGATGTGGTCGGTCAAAATTGGATTCATCAATTTCATTTTCCTCGAATTTCTTGCATCAATCCAAGTCAAACGAGGGATAGTTGTTGACACCCAATTTTGACCCTCCCCAATAATAATTAATTTTTGAGCTTCTTGGATTTCAAACGATTTAGAATAATTAGTTTTATAAAATTCAAATACTTTTCAATGTCATTTTCAGTGATTTTAGTTGATTGTCATAATTTATAAATAGTAAATATATTTCATATAATTTTATAAATATAATTGGTACATTTCATAAATATTTGAAAATCATCTCAAAAAGATTTTTTGTTTTGTTTCGATCTTACTAATTAGTTTAGTTATATAATAGTTTATATTTTTTTTATTTAGTTTATAATTAAGTTAATTATTTTATTTCTTTAAGATTAAAAAGCTCGTTAATCGATTAGTAACAATTCAACTAATTTCAGTTTTGGCCGAACTTAACCAATTGCCTCTTATTCGGTCGAAATTGCAATTCATTTGATTATTTTCGTAAGTTTAATTGACCACATTTTGACTTCTCTCTCAAGACCCATTGGCCGCCTCAAATATCCCACTCCAGCAATTTTCCAATTCTTAGCAAACCCAGCCTAACACCAATAAATATTCCCAGCCCAACTTAATTCTTAACAAAAATATTTCAGCAGTCCAACTCCTACTTCAACCGACCCAAACCCATGACCCGGCCCCATTCCCAGCTCACAAAAGAAACCCAGGAACAGGCGTCAAAACACAACAACAACGTTAACATCAAGCAAGCGACAAAACATCGACTTCCAACGCTAGCAACAATTTCAAACGCGTGAACGACTCTAAAACGATCCCTGTACGAACCCCACCCCTCCTCAACGCGTGAACCATTTCAGCAAGTGAATCGACAACAACCTCCAACGTTCACAACGAAACAAGAAAGTACAACAACGTATGAACAGACCCATCTCGTTTCTTTTTTCTTTTTTCACGCAAAGAAACCCAGAACGAGCGAGGCAACCCAGTACTGTTCCAGCAGTACGATTCCCGCCTCCAGGCACACATTTTTATCCTTTCCAACGTGAGATCGTGCCACGTCGATCCCCAATGACGAGAGATCGATCCCAACCGTCTATCTCACAATTTCCTCTTCCGGAATGGGTTGAATCTGCAGAAAAAGGTTGCCTCCCCTAAATGGTGAAAGGTCTTTTGAAGTTTGAATTTAATGGTCCCTCATTTCTACTCATTTTTCGTTCGTTTCCCCCCATTTTCGAAACCTAATTTCCCTTCTATATATGTTGCTTTTGATTCACTGTTAAAGGGAGAAAAGATTGGAGAAAGTTAGGTAGGGAAAATGATTAGATATTTTTTCAGTTGAAAATTTAGAGTCAAAGAAGGAAGTTGGATTCTCTGTTGAACAAACACTTACACACTTAAGAAATTTTAATCGATTCTCTCATCCGAAGTTGCGAGAAAATCTTCGTTCGATTTTGATTCACATTTTGGTTAGCTGTCTCGAGACCAAAGCTGTTGGTGAAAGAATCGCTACTCGTCTTCTCATTTTCATCCTGAAACGCTGCTCCAGAGAAGGTAACCTTACCTCATCTTAAATTTATGTTGTCACTCTAGTTAACTTAGACATTATTATGTGGATTTAGTTCACTATGTGGTTCGATTTGATGACATTGATGACTCCAATCTATGATCTGCTTTTCTTGACGAAAGATATGGTTGTGTATTGTTTTAAAGTGGTAGAATATGAGGCCGAATCCCGAAAAGCTAATCGATGTGGAGGTGGCGTGTTGTTTCGCTTATTATTTGTGGAGTATGACAACTTGTTTTCTCCATTTTGAATCTCATGGTTATCATATCGTTCAGTATGTCGTGTTTGAATTAAGTTTATATCTCTATTTTATCCAGATTTTAGTCGAAAAATATTTGCTATTTGCGGTTGATCTCTTAAAATGTAAAGTGCTTTTAAAATGGATGTTTGTTCCCCTCTTCTGCTTGTCTTTGCTTGTTAACTTGTTCAACCATGTTGTTTTGTTGGTTAAATCATAGTAATCTCATTTGTTTCATTTAGTTTACAAAGATCTTAAACATAGAATACATGGTCCATGATTTGCAGAATAAGTTGTCTTCTAAATTGTATATTTTGTTTCTTTTCCTTAAAATTTTGATGCACAAAGTAATGTTTGGCAGTGATTCATGACTTAGTATGATTTTAACATTTGGTCGATGTTCGTCTAGTTTCACTTATTGCCAATATTTGTTGATATAATTTGGGGATATTGATTTATACGAATGCTAAATTTTTTTGTTCTCATTTTGCCACATGTGAACCCGTATGGAGTCCGAGTTGGACCCAAATTCATTCGCCTATCCATTTCGAAATGGGCCATAAAGGCCTCAAATCCTCTTTTTCCCTCGAGTCAGCTCCCCATCGAAAATCATGAAGTGGATGAACAAGTTGAAAGCAACAAATAAGGCTGAAAATTGGATTTACAGACCCCGAAAATCCCGAAAAGGGTTGCATACTTGTTGTATACAGCAGTATACACTAGTTTACATGGAGAATATTGATATATAGGTCCAAAATTTGAAATACAGGTGCTGGAGTTTGAAGCAGGCTGTATACGTTTGGTATACAACCCAATATACACGAATACGAGTTGAAATATGTATTATATACAGCCATATACGCTTGATATATACACAGGTTTTGAGTGTGAGAAGGAAGGTGAAAATGGGCCATAGGCCCAAGGAAATTCGCAGTAAGTCCAAAAGAGCCAATGGGCCCAAACCCATCATTTTGGTAATTATAGATTTTAAGACAGGTTATGAAGATTTGGAATTTGGGCCGAGGGCCCAAATTTGATATTTTTTTTCTCTTTATTTATTTGTTATCGTATTGACTAACATTTCATTTGTTTAATTTTGATTGGACTTAATTAATTTCCCAAAGGTAGTCATTTCTCTTTCATATTCAAAAAATAAAAAATTATTTTTATTTTCTATATATATATATATTACTTAGCTTTATTTTTTATTCCCCTTAAAAATAATAATAATAATAATAATAATAATAATAATAATAATAATTTTTATATTTATATTCCATACTTAGTTTTATTATTAGTCCTGTCAACACTTGAGATTTTCCCTTTAAAAGATTTCCTTTAGTTATTCCCCTTAATAATAATAATAATAATAATAATAATAATAAAAAGAAAGCCTTTTACTTGGTTATTATTTTTCGAAATTAGTCAAACTCATTTTAGTCAAATCGCCGGTCAACCGCAAGTTAGTGGGCATTCCGAGGGCCTAACACCTTCTCGGAATGTACATTTGAACTCGAACCCTTTTATTTTCAATTGATTTTATCTGTTTAAATCTTTTGAAAACCTTACGTTTTTCTTGATTTTTTTTTTACAAAAATTAAGTGGCGACTCTGTTTCTTTTGGAAATTCGATTTCTCTTAAACTATAAGTTTAGTCGATTTTTTAAAACTTAGTCATTTTTCTTTTATTTATATTTTTTGAGAAAAACAGGGGGTATATTTGTATGTTTTTCCTTTATTAAATATCAAATCGACGGATAAGATTGCGCCACGTGTTCCTATATAGTCATCCGTTAGAGTGAAGGGCATCTATGCTCTGATTTTTGGATGTCAGGCAGGGGAGGAGCTAGGCGGGGTTTAATGGGTTCGGACGAACCCACTAGCTTTTCCGTGGACCCTATATTTGTACCAAAAAATTAAGTAATAACTTGTGAATTCCTAAAAAACTAATTGACAGTTCAATGAAAAGGAAGAGGAAGAAAATTTAGACCCCCTAAACTCCTAGTACCGGCTCCCCCTATGATGTCAGGGGCACTAATGTCCCAAAAGTATGACGGAGGGTATCTGCATACCATTTACGATAGTTCGGGAGTATATTTATCCTTTTTATACTAATTATACATGGTTATTGACTATAAGAAATATATGTAAAATTACTTTTTGTTGTAATCTCTGTTGGGCTGTTTTGTAATGTATGAATCCCTTTTATAAACTTCCTTATTTGAAGATTTTGATTTGAGGTATAGTATGTTCATGAATAGAGGAAAAGGAGAAAAATAGAAGAAACACATATTTTTGGTAAAATTATCATTAATATTAGATTTGTTAGTGTATGATAAATTGAAAATAAATGGAATTTATGTTTCATATTAAAAGATTTAAGTGTTAATAAATAATTTGAAAAATAAATTTTGATTTTTATTAAAAAATATATTCAATTATACATCTAAAATAAATGCTTAAACTTCAACCGTCTATAGATACACTTATTCAGCCACCTACGTTTATTGTCAGCATTAGGAATAGGCTTTAAATCTTTCACGTTTTGAATTATCAAATATGACTATTTGCTCTCTAGGAAAAAAACAAAAGTTTCATGGAAGCATCTAACGATGTGGTCCAGTGATTGAAGATGAGTCGAAAATTATGAGATTTTAAGTTTAAATTATAATAAAGTTAAAAATATGACAAATTATAAACGTGTCTGTTAGTTTGGATTCAATAGACATTATGTCTAAATTAAAGATAGTTTATGTATTTTGCCTTGGGAAAATATTAAGTGATTTTTTTAGCTGTCTTAGTTTTGACCAACCAATAAATCGAACCGAATAAATGTTATTGAGTTATTGTTATTGGGTTATTGGGTTTTTAATGAGTTTATAAAAAAAAATTATTAAGTTATTGGTTCGGTTTTGGTTTTTACTTTTGGGTTATTGGGTAAACCGATAATCCAATAAGACGGTAATAATTTACTACTTTACCCTTCCTAAACATTAAATATTAGTAATTTAATATATAACTAGACACTCTAACTATATCAAATTATTACTACTCTATCCACTTCACACTAGGCCGCTTTACTAGTCTTTACTGTTTACTCAAAACCTAAAGACTGAAGTAAGGATTCGCAATTGTAGCTATTTGATTTTAGTTTAAGTTTTAGTCTTGTTGGACTATTTGATTTTAGTTTTAGTTTGTAAATATTGTAGGTTGTAGCTTTTGCAAGTTTGTAAAGGTATGTAATTTGGTTAACATCAGAAATTTCATACTATGTTTTGGAGGTGACATGTGATTATAGCCTTTGTATTATATTTTCTATTATTGATGCAATTTCTCATTATCTTTCGTGTTTCACTATATCAAAGCATTTAGAGAAGTGATCAGAAGCCATATATTATTTTACAAATATTTTCTTATTGGGTAAATGAAAATTCGAACCGATAACGACCAAATACCGATAAAATGATAAAAAATATCTTATTAGTTTGTTAATGTGTTAGCAAATTTAAAAACCAAAAATCAATAATACATAAAACTGAACCGAACCGACCGATGCACACCCCTAGTTTTGATGAATATAGTGATCTGATATATGTTGTTCATGAAAAATAACAAATATTTTATAAAATTAATCGAAATACACCTCAATCAATTCAAATTAAAAGAAAAATCAGAAGCTTCATGTGCCTCTCTTGACTTATGACTTAGAAACAAAATGTAGGTTAAGTGGTCCAAAATTGAATCAATACCTTTATAATTAGATATATTTTTTGTGTGGATAAATCCCTTGTAAGAGAGTACAATAATTATCCAAATGCACATGTGACATGTCTCTAACTTCATACAATAATGAACACATCATGACATAAGAGTGTCCACTGCATGTTCATAGTTAAATTTAGTATTGATCTAGAGTTGGTGAATTTAATATGAGCTTAATTTTATTTTATTGTAGGTATATAATTTAACATTATATATATACATAGTTCAAGTCGAAAGAGATTGTTCGATCGAACAAATAAAATCCATCCTAAATTAGTTAGGATCCAAAGACATGAATTCAATATAAATGTGGCTTTCGTTATATTTTCGTGTCCTTGATCAGATTTAATAAAGAAAAATTTATAGTAATTAAAAAAATGTTAAATCCAACTTTTTAAACTAGAGCACAGTCGCACAGTAGTTCCTGTTCTATCAATTAAATATCTGATGTGTGGGTCATTGACTCATATGATATTACCTTAATTTTTTTAGGGGGGGGGGGGCATTGTTTTCTCATAACTAGGCTATTTGATTTCATTATGGTGATTGATAATGGAAAAATTGGGCAAAAATAATTAGCCGCGGTAAGATAAAATATATTTTGGCAACTCGCATTAGAGTTTTAACATTAAATAATATACAAGGTTGAAAATTAATTATGGTTTCATACAATTTCATAGGGTAAAATGTATCGATACTCGATTTTGATATATTGTATTTGAAGTTTTATATAGTTGAAGTTCAAACATATATGACTGAAGTTTAATCATTTTTGCTTGAACTTTTGCTATATATAACTGAAGTTTAGTCAATTCATCTAACTTCAACAATTTTTACATGAACTTCAATCATATTGTACATGAACTTCTAACATAAATGACTGAATTCAAGCAAAAATAGCAAAAATGATGAAGTTCAATCATTTTTGCCTGAAAGCATAAACAATTTATGAACTTCAATCATATACAATTTCAATCAACGCATATATATATATATATATATGTGCAAATTTATTTTTTTAATAGGCAAGTGATAATAAATGATGGTATCATAATAGTTGTCCTACGACTATTATGAACAAATTATGGTAAAAGAGTAGTAGGTAATAGCGTATTAGCTTGCTATTCATTTATATTAATATTCGTAATATTGTGCGCCTGTAGTTTCTTGATCTTCGATTTATGTTACTATCTGTTGATTCCTTGTACCTCGACTATTGTATTATTTTATTGTAGTTTTGTTACTATCTTTTATTTCTTGTACTTCAATTACTTCTTTTTGTGGATTGTTTTGAACTATTTTCCCTTGAGTCGAGAGTCTATAAAAAACAACTTGTTTGTATATGAAGTAGGGATAATGTTCGCATACATTTTATTTTCTCCAAACCCCACTTTGTGTGACTACACTGAATATATTATTGTTATTGTAATTAGAGTTGTTTGTTTGTACTTTGTAATGAAATGAATTATAATCCTATAATTTGATAATTAAAGCTTAGTTGTTGAATTGCAATCTTTGCATACTTTGTACTTTAACACAAATGCGATATTATTTTTAAAGAGTTTGAACAAAATAGATCAAGATAGACTATGACGAGAAGGATAATTAGCCATAATTTTTGTTCTCCGAAATATTACTTTTCTCTTTTTTTTCATTTTTTAAAATCTCTCTAATCAAAATCGATATGTTATCAAAATATATCCTATCTTTTTCGCACTCATCAGTATTCAAAATTTTAATAACTGTAAGATATATTATTAGTATTTATAGCTGAAGTAATACATATGCATATTGTTAGTATACATATTGGTCTATTATATATGTATACATTGTATATTAATACATACATATTGATCTACTTTATATATACATGGAATATTATATAGGAAAAATTATCTAATTACACAAATATTTCTAGCATATTTACTGATTCTCCCTAAAGTTTGAAATAATTACATATTGTCTTACTAATTAATAATTTTTCATACCAGATTTCAAGTCAGATACACTTAGATACATGTTTTGCTATACCAGAAGATACATTGAAATAAGGATAGAGGCGAGCGAGAGAAGGAGAGAGGTGAGTGACATAGGAGGGAAGCGAGCGAGGTGGTTTATGTATCCTAGATACATGAGTGTTACACTAGATACATGTATCATGAATGCCAGATACAATCTTAAACACAGAAAAATAAGGAGTGAGGCGAGGGAGGGAGAGAGAGAGCAGAGAGGCGAGCGAGAGAGTCAAATACATGCAAATCCACTTGGATACAGTGTATCTAGAATAAATTACACCTAAATTTTATCCTATGTATCCGAGATACATGTATCTAGATGCGCCGTCGCCAAATACATGTATTGGAAGTCCAAATTTTGGTAAGATTCATAATATTGAAAATTCGTGTGAAGAAAAATAATTTGCTCCTAAACCAGTGATAATGTGCTCATTCCCACCTTAATTTATTTCACTTATATTTCCTTATACTTGGACACTTGTTGATTCAATTTTAATTTTTGGACCAATAATGGAGGCCATTACTATACTCTATTATTGTACGACTACATCTTACTGTCATAGTACAAAACGTTCCATCAAATTACAATTAATATTATATTATATTTGCTTTATGAAATAATGTCACCACAAGTTTGAAGCTTGAGTACTTGTGGATAAATGTCATGATCCAAGTCCGTGATATGTACGGTCCGTTTTGATCTAATTTCATTTCATGTATAATTAGTTCTTTGGGATATATCATTATTGATTCTAAAAACGCACGTATTATGTGATATTATGTTATGACTTATGAAGTTTTTTACTTTTCTCTTTCATTTCGTTGTGAGATCCGTCTAAGATGTAATATGCATTCTTTTTCGAAAGCTTGTCAACCTAGAAACCTATCAATTCTTTCCTTTGACCCGTACATATTATTGGCTCGACCTCCATCATGGACGTTACATATATCCCTCTCAAAGACTCAAGTATTCACTGAAGTTTGTCCCATCATCATACTGATCAACGTTAGACTCTGATACCATATTTGCCACAACTAAAACTTTGACGAAAATAAATTATCACCTCACAGATATTTCCTTTGGGTTATTGTATCATCAAACCCAAGAGTGTACTGTGTACCATATAAACTTGTGATATGTCTTATAACGCTATTTTCCTCTCCCATATTGATGTTCGATTTGCAAATGTAACACATACCTTTTCTTTTTAAACTTGTCAACTAAAAGCACGCTAGTCCTTCTTCTCTCGTGATCTACCCTTATCTATCAATTCTTCGTCATTAGCGTCACAATAAACACACATTTCATTGTAATATATTTATTAGATTTTTAAAAAAATGCTTTTATGCTAATAGAGCGTTGGTTAGTCAAGAACATACACATATAAAAGATGAAAATGAGATACTCAGATGGATGTATGGATATATTAGAAGAGATAAGATTATTTTAATTAGGCAAAGTTTAATCCAAGTTGGAAATTATTATTTTTACTTTAGATTCCTCTTTCCCCCCTCTGTCTAACATAATAAATCTTCTAAAAAAAAAACAAATAAACAACCTAAACATTATAATAATTTCAATAATAGCCCATAATCCCTTAATTACTTATTAGAGTCATTAATTAATAATGTATTAGCTGTTCACATTAAAAAAAGAAGTTATTGACTCATGTGCCCTTTAGCTTCCACGCTACAATTTTGAAATCCTTCCATTATTAGTGCATGCTGACAACGATTTTTCACACAGAAATATATAACCATAAAAACATCATTTATCAAAGGGATAAGGGTGAAAAATACCTCAACTTTGGTCGAATTTGCTGTTGCGATACTAAACTTTCATTAGGACCTATTACCTCCCTAAACTATTTAATAGTGTATTTTTTACCCCCTTGAACTATTTAATAATATATTTTAAAGATATATATGTGCCCATGTGGACAAACTCTTTAAAGATCTCGGATTTAAATTCTGAAAATAACTTTACTACACGAACAAACTCTTTTGTTTTCTAGTCGGTATTTGATATAAATGTTGATATTCGACTAAAAAAATTCTGAATTCTTCTTATCAATTATTATTATTATAGTAGTTCCTTGTTCATCTAGAACATCTTTTTGTCTTATTTTATTCGTTTTTGTCTTTTTGGATTTCATAAAGTCGTGTGGTTATTGTATATCGACAAGGATATATCATGGCATAGTCGTGTGAATTAGATCAATCATTTACCTTAAATCAAATATTTTGATTTTTGAATGTCAATGCAGAATGAAAATAAAGATTACTAAGATCAGAAATCACGATCTAAGAACTAATTTAGAAGTTAACTTAACTCACGTCATCTATCTAATTTCTCCACTAAGTTTGAGCTTTGCCTTTTTTGGCTTATCGTTAATATTAAAGAAATGAACCTTAAGTATAATTTAAATTCTAAAGTCAATTTATCTCAAAATCATATAAGAAGACTAAAGACCTCTTATTCCTCCGATGTGGGACTCCAACAATTACTCTAACCATTAAATTCCATCAATTTTTTTTACATGGATTATAAATTTCTATAGAAAAATTTATTAAAATCTGTAAAATAATAGATATGAATTCATAATTTTAAAAAATAAGGAAAAAGGTGAAAAATACCTCTGAACTATTTAAAATAGGTCAAATTTACCCCATTAAGTATTTGGGTAAAAAATATGTGTCATTATTTTTTAAACCCAAAAATATCCTTCAACTATCCAAATAGATCAAAAATATCATTTCTTCCTACGGTTATTCCAAAATAAGAAAAAATGAGCCAATCTTGCCCTTTGAATATTTGAAATCGGATAATTTTACGCCGTTCAGTTAAATAAAACTTTATTTAAATTTGAAGATTATGAGGTTAGTTTAACTATTTTAAATACCAATTTTATGAAATATAGAGTTTAGTTATATATAAATATTACAGTAATTATTCAACTAAGCATTTAATTATTATATTGTTTTTTTTAAAAAAAGTATTATACTTGCCCTCGACTAAATTTGGAGATGATTTAAAGTTAATAAGCAATAAATTGTATCATGGTATAATTAGAACTTATTTCTTTTATCATATTATTATTTTTAGAAATAATAAAAAAAATACCTGATATGAAATAATAACTCATTAGAATATCTAATGCACATGTCATCGTCAACGCACCTGCTTAATTTCATGAAAAAAAATTAAAAGATTTGTTTCTTCTATTCTACTCTAATTTTTGAAATGGGGAAATTTTATGCCGTTCAGTTAAATAAATCTTTATTTAAATTTGAAGATTATGAGGTTAGTTTTGTTAAGAATAAGAATAGATTCACAATTCGAGTTCAAAGCTTCTAGAACAGAGAGAGAATTGAATGCATTTGTGGAGAGAATATCCGATTGAATTCAGAGAGAAAAAACTGATTACAACTTTCTAATCTTGCTCAATAGCTTGTACAAATGTTTATATAATGTATCTAACTGATAACTACCTCACTTAACTATTGTTGGTAACCAAACGTCTAACTAACTCACTGCAAACATAACTACAAATGAGAAAATATCTTGTGCAGCTTTAACTAACTTTAACCAACTTGAACCATCTCATCCTGCATCAATTATGTTCATACTCTCAATACCCCCCTTCAAACTTGGTGGTATGAAGATATTCTTCATCCCTAGCTTGGACAGAAGATGAGAATGTTGAAACTTGCCCAAGCCCTTAGTTAAGATATCAACAGGTTGCTCTGCAGTAGATAGGTATCTAATGTGTACTAAGCCAAACTGAATTTTCTCTCTAGTGAAATGACAGTCGATGTCGATGTGTTTGGTCCTCTCATGAAATACTGGATTAGCGGCAATCTGTAGAGCAACTTTGCTGTCACAATATAAAGGAACTGGTAGCTGCAACTGAATATCTAGTTCCTTAAATAGACCAATCAACCAAACTATCTCAGCAACCAGTGATGCGAGGTTTCTATACTCAGCTTCAGCTGAGCTTCTGGAAATAGTAGTCTGCTTCTTAGATTTTCAAGAGATCAGAGAATCACCAAACTTAACCATGTACCCAGTAATTAATTTCCTAGTGTTGATACAGGATCCTCAGTCAGCATCACAAAATCCTTGGAGTGTGTTTGAACGAGAAGAGGACATTAGAACACCAAAACCAGGAGCTTGTTTGATGTATTTGACCACTCTAATTGCAGCTTCTAAGTGCGACTGTTTAGGTGCATTCATAAATTGACTCAGGCTTCGGACAACGAATGCAATGTTGGGCCTAGTAATAGTGAGGTACAATAACCTACCAACAAGCCTTTAATACACCCCAGGATCCATTAGAATAGGATCCTGAGTGTTTCCAATATGAGTGTCAAACTCACAAGTTGTTAGCTTTTGGTTTAATTCAACAGGTGTGGAAATTGGCTTAAATCCACTTAAACCTGATTCTGAAATAAGCTCCATGGCATATTTCCTTTGGTGCATGAGGATACCAATTGACTGCCTGGCAAATTCTATGCCAAGAAAGTATCTAAGATCACCTAGATCTTTGATCTTGAAATTGTCTTTTAGGACTTGCTTAGTAGCCTCTATCAAGGCCAAACTGCTCCCTATTATCAGTAGATCATCAACATATGTTAGAACAATGACTATACCATCTGATGATTTCTTGGTTAATAGAGAATAGTCGAAGTGACTTTGCTGGAATCCTGTTGTGATGAGGGCAGTTGTAAGCTTCACATTTCATTGCCTTGACGCTTGCTTTAACCCATAAAAAGACTTCAACAACCTGCACACCTTGACAACCTTAGTCCCATCATCTTTAAAACCTTGTGGTAATTGCATATACACCTCTTCATGCAAATCACCTTGCACGAAGGCATTGTAAACATCCATTTGTTGAATGCACCAACCATTAGCAGCAGCTAAAGAAATCACAGCCCTCACTGTTACTATTTTCACAACAGGTGAAAATGTTTCTTGAGAGTCAAGACCTTCCCTCTGATTATACTATTTTTCCACTAGCCTGGCCTTAAATCTTTCCACCTGTCCATCAACTTTATATTTAATTTTGAACACCCACTTACACCCAATGTCTTTATTCCCACTAGGTAATGATACAATCTTCCAAGTTCCATTGTCCTCCAAGGCTTGTATCTCATCCTTCATTGCTTTTATCCATCTTTTATCCTAAACTGCCTGATTATAACAAGTTGGTTCTGTTTCTGTAGACATCTTAGCCACATAACTTTGATATGAACTAAATAGACCACTGTAAGCAATATTATTAGCAATAGGATATAGACAAGAAAGTGCAGATTTAGATTTTGACCCAGTAACAAAATTCTTTTGCCAGATAGGAAGTCTGCTGGCTCTACTTGAGGTTCTTCTTTGTATCATTGGAGCATTTTCTAGGTTCTCATCTGTAGTAAGATCCCCTTCCAAGAATTGATGATCTATTTGATCAACTTAAGGGTGCCACTTGTTTTTCTAAGATAGACCTCAGATATGGCTATCATTAGTTGAGGGTAAGAGAGAGTGATATTCCCAAGACAGTATTCAGGACCCGTTATGGTCATTATGAGTTACTAGTCATGTCTTTTGTCTTGACTAATGCTCCTGCATCATTTATGGATATTATGAATAGTGTTAAAGCGTTATTTTGATATGTTTGTTATCACATTCATTGATGACATTCGAATTCATTCAAAGAATGAGGAAGATCATGCTAGTCATCTTAGAGCGGTTCTCCAAACTCTGAATGATAAGGACTTGTATGCCAAATTTTCTAAGTCTGAGTTTTGGATTGAGTTTGTGGCATTCTTGGGCTACATAGTGTTTGGTGAAGGAATTCGAGTTGACACTCAAAAAATTGAGGCACTGCAGAACTAGTGGCAAATGTGCATCATTTATAACTTCATCTATATTTATAGGAACCTCTTGTGTAGAAATAATGCCACCACCTGATTCTGAAAGTAAATGTGCATGAATGATGGTGTGGATAATATAGAAGGGTATGATTGAATGGACTCAGTAGGAATAGCAAGAAATGGACATATGGGAGCCAAGAATTCATTCTCATTCACAAGAGTATATGCATTATTAGACTGAAAAGGGAAAATATGCTCCAAAAATTGTACATCTCGACTAACAAAAATAGACTTAGTTTCCCAGTCATATAGTTTATAGCCTTTCTGAGTACTGCTATAGCCTAACATGACTGACTTAATGGCTTTAGTTCCAAATTTCTCCCTTAATCAAGTTGGTAGCATAACATAGGCATCCAATAGTTCTCATATAAGAGAGATCAGGTTATTTCTTATGCAACATGTAATAAGGAGACTTGTTCCCTAGAACACTAGAAGGAACTCTATTAATTATGAAAACAGCAGTTAGAATGCATTCACCCCAGAACCTAATAGGTAATTGTCCCTGAAATCTGATAGCCCTTGCAGTTTCAAGTATATGTATGTGCCTTCTCTCCACAACTCCATTTTGTTGTGGAGTATATGGACATGAGCTTTGATGAATTATGCCATGACTATTAAACAATTCCCTGCACTGTACATTGAAGAATTCACCTCCATTATCAGACCTGAACATTTTCACTTTCCTACCAAACTGTGTTGCAATCATGCTAAAAAAAAATAGTAAGTAAAGTACACACATCAGATTTGAGATGCATTAGAAACACCCAAGTTCATCTAGAGTGATCATCCACCAAGGTAAGAAAGAACTTCATGTTATTATGAGTAGTAACTCTGTAAGGTCCGCAAACATCCATATGGATCAAGTCAAAACATTGAGATGATCTGCTAGTACTAGATTTAAAAGGTAATCTGACTTGTCTGGCAATCGGACATATATCACAATGCTTTAAAACTAGATTCTGTCTATCATTAACTACATTCAATTTTCTAATAACAGCCATGGGCACATGCCCCATTCTCTGATGCCAAATGATCCCCTCTTCTCTACAATCTTCCACAGCCAAAGCTTTATAATTGTTGCCTTCATTCTGTATTGGTGACCTCATTGTGTAGAGTCCATTCTGCTCACTACCAATCCCCTTCACCTTTCCAGTGAAGAGGTCCTGAAGAACAAAGAAATTAGGAAAGAATGATGCACAACAATTTAATTCTCTTGTCAGTTTGGACACAGACAAGAGATTGAAATAAAAATCAGGTACACATAATACATTGTGAACTACATCACCTCCTTCTAATTGACAATTTCCAAACTCTGTGATCACATCAAAATTACCAGTAGGAAGTTGAGCTTTCCCTGAATTATGAGCTATTAGACCAGTGTTCAACACTGATTCATTCCCAATCATATGGTCAGTAGCATCACTATCTACTATCCAGTGTTCATGTTTAGTAGGCAAAAATGAATCAGAGACAATACCAACAAAAATACCTGTTGTGTTAGCATTGTGAGCCTGAGAATTATCAGTGAAATCGAGTATTGCTGGCTTATTCAGTAGCCTGAGAATCTGAGTGTACTGATCCTGAGTAAAATGTGGTTGTATCACTTCATTGTTTTGGTAAAGAGCTGGTACAACAAAAGCAACAATGATCTTCTTCTTCCCTTTGATATCAGCAGGGTACCTTATCAACTTATAATAGGTATCCTTAGTGTGACCTTTCATGTTGCAATAGTTGCATTGTAGGAGTTTGAAACAAGCTTTCTTAGAATGACCTCTCATGTTACAAAACTCACAGTACGGAGGAGGATTCCTTCTTGGACAATTTGCACCTGAACTACCACCAGAATTACCTGAACCACCTGCGCCTCCTGTATAGCCAATTCCATTTGAATAAGATCCTGAGCCCATTGAACTTCCAGATCTGTGTGAGAATAATGTTGTTGGATCAATGGAAGAGCCACCAGTGCAATGTTCACCAGACAACATTCTTTGGCTTTCATTCTGTATGATCATAGCATAACACTGATTCACACTCGAAATAGGGTTCATCATCAGAAT
This sequence comes from Solanum chiquidenum, assembly GCA_029582725.1. Taxonomy (NCBI): domain Eukaryota; kingdom Viridiplantae; phylum Streptophyta; class Magnoliopsida; order Solanales; family Solanaceae; genus Solanum; species Solanum chiquidenum. The sequence continues at coordinate 9,962 of JAJOOS010011520.1, read as the reverse complement.
CTGACTACGAGCTTGATTGTAATTGTCGTTCAATCCCATAAGAAACTGTAACAGTTTTTGCCTCAACAAACTATCAGTATAGTCTTTGGATTTTGCACAACCACACGCAGGAGGTGGAGTAATTGAATCATACTCATCCCAAAGATTTTTCAATTTCGAGTAGTAAACAGAGACAGGGGAAACTCCCTGAGTAAGAGTAGCAATTGATTTGTGAAGATGAAAAATTCTTGACATATTAACTTTGTCAAATCGTTCCTTTAAATCAGTCCAAACTAGATGTGCACTTGAACAAAAAAGGATTCCACTCACCAGATCCTTACTCACATTATTCAGGATCCACGAAATCACCATTGCATTACAACGATCCCAATCCTGCTTCTTAGAATCCTCTTCGAAATCATCACGTTGAACAAGTCCATCAATGAATCCCAATTTGCTACGAGTTAGCAGATTCAAACGCATTGCTCGACTCCAAAGCGTATAATTCTCCATTCCTGTGAGCTGGATTCCAACTTGAACAACACCAGCTACATCAAAAGAAGATAAAAATAGAGGATGATTGTGATCTGGTTTCGTCGCCATATCGATAACAAACTCAAAAATTCTGCAATTACACTTGATGAATCTCTCAGATCTTCAATAGCACAGTTGAAGAGACTCCTAGATTCATTCAGTTGGCTCTGATACCATGTTAAGAATAAGAATAGATTCACAATTCGAGTTCAAAGCTTCTAGAACAGAGAGAGAATTGAATGCATTTGTGGAGAGAATATCCGATTGAATTCAGAGAGAAAAAACTGATTACAACTTTCTAATCTTGCTCAATAGCTTGTACAAATATTTATATAATGTATCTAACTGATAACTACCTCACTTAACTATGGTTAACTTAACTACTGTTGGTAACCAAACGTCTAACTAACTCATTGCAAACATAACTACAAATGAGAAAATATTTTGTGCAGCTTTAACTAACTTTAACCAACTTGAACCATCTCATCCTGCATCAATTATGTTCATACTCTTAATAAGTTTAACTATTTTAAATACCAATTTTATGAAATATAGAGTTTAGTTATATATCGATATTTAAGTAATTATTCAACTAAGCATTTAATTATTATATTGTTTTTTTAAAATGTATTATACTTCCCCTCAACTAAAATTGGAGATGATTTAAAGTTAAAATAAGCAATAAATCGAATCAAGGTATAATTAGAATTTATTTCTTTTATCATATTATTATGTTTAGAAATAATAAAAAAAGATACCTGGTATGAAATAATAACTCATATCTAATGCGCATATCATCATCGACGCGCCTGCTTCAGTAAGCGTATTTTCAAGAATTTTTTTAAAAAGATTTGTTGCTTCTGGTCTACTTTAATTTAATCCGTGTCCAATATTTATGAAATTATGGATTTCGTTTTAGCTATGATCTTTAATTTTAAATTCATATTCTTTAATTATAGCTTTATTATTTTAAATGTTGGTAATATTTGTGTTTATTTTGTAACTATTTTGAGTAAAAAGTTAATTATCAATTACGAAAAATACTTTAATTTGAATATTTTAACAGACGTCTTCACATTAAATTAGCGCAAAAAAGAAGAAGAGATGATCTACTACCACACAAATAAAATTATAATTTATTTGAGTAAAAATTTAAAATCATTTAATCAATACCACTTAAAATTTATCAATATTAATAATATTTATCAAATATTTATTTTATACTTAATGAGATGATTTAATACCATTTAAAAATAAATTTATGAATAAATATTGAACCCATACACAACACGAAGTCTTGTAACTACTATAACTTTCTGTTAAGAATTCAAATTCAAATTTTGACACGTCTTCTTACTTCTTTAAATGATAAAACAAAAAAAAAAAAAACTCGTCCCGTGTGGAACTCATGATAAAGTAATTTAATGAAGTTAAATATATGTTAGATACTAATTAAGTAAATAAAATAAACATCTAATAATAATAATATATTCAGTATAATTTTATAAGCAACATATGATGATTATATATATATGTAACCTTATTCTATTATATAAAGGTGAATTAATTATATTTGATAAATCCTCAATTCAAATAAAACACATAAAAGATAATAAAGAAAAAAACTATAGCAACCGCAAATAACATAAATAGTCTTCTGGTGTCTTCTTTTCCTTTTTTTTTTTTTGATTTTTCATCCGATAATTCGGTACCTGCATTGGAGATCTGTTTGGTACCCGCATTAGAGCCCGACTACTTCGAATTCGCGCTACATAGGGCCCCATTCGAGAGAACGACGCTCCCTATCAAAGATTTTTCCATACCTAAAACTCGAACCCAAAACCTCTAGTTAATGAAAGAGCAGTCTCATTTACTGCAAACATCTTTTTGGTGTTTTCTTGGTGATTCCAAGAGAGACATAAGGAAAAAAAATAGAAGTTAAAGAATACAAATTTCCAAATAAATTAGACAAAATTACCATTTTGGGCATGCTAACTAGTTATGCTATATATCATTGCTTAAAATAACTTAAACAAAGACTTATTTTTTTAATTATTTATTTCGTAGTTTTACATAATTATAGAATGGATCTAAAGAAAAACATAATTATAGAATGGAACAAGCACCAAATAAAAAGAGAAATTAAGTGAATTTCCATTTTAATACGTATGACAATTGACAAATCCAATAACATAAAAGCACTTGAACATATTGCTTTATATTTAGGTATTTTCACTTTTCCATTTCGAGAATTTTTGTATGTTAGGATTACAGAATTTTTTTTGTTAATGTTTGGCCAGGATTGATGTGAAGTCTCAAGAAAAATATTTTCCTAAAAAACATGTTCTCCTAAAATATGCAGGTTTCTAATTTATTTTCTAATATTTGGTAAAGAAATAAAATTATATCATATCAAAAGTATTTATATGTAATCAAGCAAAATACGATAGGATGAAGAGTGGAGTTCGGGATTGGAATGATCTAGGAATTGGGGTTTGGACCGGTAGCTAGAGTAAAAATAATGAACTTTAATTTGAATGTCATTTATGAAATCTGTTTCCTGATTTCATTAAGGGAAATCATTTTCTCCACAATTAATCATTTGGCCAAAGCCATAACTAAAATCAAATGAGCGACGACAACAACGCGAGACTTATCTTCTTCTAATCATCCCTTTTAAGAGTTTGAAGAAGTGTTTCTCTACGTATATACAATTACTTTCTTCTTTCATTTGTAAAAATAACATTTATGTTCAAATTTTTATTTCTCTTCCATTTTCATTCACTTTAACTTAAAAATCCTTTATACAATAGATATATATGAGTTCAATGCTCACGGTCTTTTCTCTCCCCCTCTTAATTTCAAGAAGAAAAAAATTATTTCCTTTTTAGATACATAATGTATTGGCGTTTCATTGAGTATTTAGGTCGCACTAGTTTAAGCACGCTTGAGAGTATTTAATTAAGCAATAAAATAAAATTTAATGAACTATATAAATGTCTTTCAACTTTAATTAAACATCCATGTCCTTAATCTCATGACATAATAATTGATAGAAGAATCTCTAATACTTTAATATAGGGAAGGATTGTTAATTACTTCAAAATTTGTGCAACAACGAATGATTTCCTCCGTTCACATTTATTTGTTTATATCTGAATCGATACATTTTTAAGAGGACAAAGTTAAAATAAATTTTTACTATATTATCCCTAGTTATTACTTGTAAAAATAAAAATCTATTTTTAAAATAGCGAACGTGTAAAAGTGGAAGGAGGAATGTAATTATTTTCAACAATTAATTAATCACCCACATGGCTATTAATTAAATAGTAATGACTTATTATTGATGGAATCTCTCTAAACAATTGCATAGCACATCTAATCAGAATCATACTGCATTTCCTTTCTGTTTTCTTCCTATCATTGCCCTCCTTTTTATTTTTTAAAGAGTTAAATATATGCACGCAAACAAAACGTAATTTATAAATAATTAATTTTACACTATTATTGCATTTTGAAAAGTTATACCTAATTTTTTTATTTTGGTTTCCACTTGGTGTCTGGTACTTGTATTGTGATTCGATTAATCTGAATTCACCCTATCAAAGATGACTTCATATTCAGGACTCGAACTCGAAATCTTTAATTAATGATAGAAAAGTACCTACCACTCTAACACGATGTTTGTTAATAGTTATACCAAGGTATTGCTCTATATTTTATCATTTATATATTATATATGTTTGATATACATAATTATAGATTACATTGTTGTAAGCCTCGTAGAAGAGATGTAGGTAGGATATGAACACTATTAGGTCAGATTCGAAATTCCAACAACCCCATTAATTGATTTACTATGTTTGAAATTTATTATTACTAAATTATATTTATAATGTAATAAAATTCAACAAAGTTTGATTCAAAATTATTGAGTTTCAATAAACTGTCAGTCCGTCTTTGCGTTGTAGTGTAAAATATTTTCTATACTATCAGACACATCGAAAATAAATTCTTAAGACTCGCTTGGACTTGATTTGAAATTGAAATTTTAATTTTATGTGAATTAAATTTCTTAATTTGTATTTTTTTTTCTCATAAATATGAAAATTCTGTGATTTGTAAAAATTATCAAAACTTTCCCAACTCATACAATCTTACCAAATTGGCAAGCTATAGTTTATCTCCAAGTTCCTTTTATAAATATATATTTATGATTAATGTTATTACAAACTTTCAAGAAAAAAATAAAATTAAAGATTCATTGATTCAATATAATTCTTGCACATGATACAGACAATCTATTCACGTCGATCATACATCTTTTTTTTTTTGCAAAATTTAGAATGACATGTCTCTTTTTTTTTGTGCAAACTATTAACTTATGGATTAAATATTGAAGTTAAAATTTTATTGATATTTTATAAATATTATTTTCAATTTTAAATTTTAAATTTGAATCTCAAATCCTATGATCGAACACCTATTTATTTAAGTTTTAGATTTGGTTGTATTACGGGATGAAAGGGAGCATGTCACTATTAGGTGAAGCACTTTATAATATGCATTATATCACTTCATAAATATGCATAGTATTTTAGAGTAATTTACACACAAGATGATGTATACATGAGACACAATAATAGACATCGATAGTCAATATACACCTTATCTATCCTAAGTAGCGTACGCAAGATTTTCAGAAAGAATATCAACTTATTGTAATAACTTTAGAGTTAATTACACGCAAGATGACATATGAAATTCAGTAATGGAACTGGAAAATGGTCAATAAACTTTTATGTATATACTGGCTATTAGTAACGTATACAAGATTTTCACAAATAATGTCAACTTATTATAACGATTATTGTTACTTGTAGTTTAGTCTGAGAGACGATAAATATTTTTAAATTTCACATATATTTTTGGAGTAAATCAAAATCATACATATTATTATGTTTATGTGAATAATAAATAATCTCTTTTTTTTCCTGGATAATTAAAGGAACTATGATTCCTATTTACATGCCATAATTAATCAAAATGGGGCAACAAGAACTAGTCACCATTACTTGTTTTTAATTGGTCATCATATATAAGTACACGTACTTATAGGAGTGTTCTTTATAATACAACTCATTAAATTAATTTTATCCAAAAAATTTATATGGCAACTTGTATAAACACTTTGGAATTACACACGAGATGACGTATAAAAAAAACAATAATAGACTTGCGATAGTCAATAGACATTATTACATATAGCTTTTATTAGTGGCGTAAGCTAAATTTTCACAAGCAACATCGACTTATTTTCACAATTTTCATCGTTTGTACTTTAATCATATTGTATATATTTAAACTTTTCTAATTATTTTAAATTACTAGTTTTCTTTGTTTTAATCTGTTTGTCATATTTTGATTTGACACAGAGTTCAATAAAGTATATAAGACTTTAGAATCCTGTGATATTAAATTAAAGTTATGTCAAACATATCAAAATATGTTTTAATCTTGCAGTATCTAACATGTCATATAGAAAGTAGGAATTAAAGAGTTGCTAAAATAAAGAAGAAAAAAATTATTTTTTAAAAAATGAATAAAAAGAAAGTAGGACAAACAAATTGAAATGAAGAAAGTATTTATTTTACAATATATTTTCAAATAGGGTTGGTTACAGAGGCGTATCCAGAATTTCGGTAAAATGGGTGCACGATTACGAAAAAATGGTTTTTAAATATAAATTTGATTAGTTTGACTTTTAGGTTCTTAGTATGAATCATTAAATTTTAAAAATTATAGGTCCAAAATATATAATAATACTAGTTTTAAAATTTTAATATACACATTTGATTTAATTATATTAAAAAAATTATAGTGCTAATTTTTTTAGGAATTTTCAACGTAACACACTTGAAAATTTTGAAAGAATTAACGAAAAAACAAAAGAAAAATTAGTTGAAACGCCAAAAGTGTAACCGATAAACACCTGAAGAGGTGTTACTCAAAAATAGAAGATAGATATAAGATTTAAATTTATCATCACTTAGAAAGGTGCACCCGATCATCACCATCATATTATTATATGATACTTTGAACGTGGGTTCACACATCTATATTTCAATATTTTTTTAAAATATAACACTATTATATATAATTTAGAGAGGGGAGCATGGGTTCACGTGAACCCACAGCAGCCCCTCTGGATACGCCCCTGGTTGGTTATATCTTAATATATATCATAAACATTTCGAAAACTAATAAGGATTGTGGTGGAGTGATAAGTACACATTCCTTCATTTTTTAATCAGAAATTTTACGTTCGAACGCTACTAAATGTTATCTCCTGTATTCAGGTTAGCAAAACAGAAACAGTAAAGATGAAACAAAAAGACAAAAATGAAAAACTATCCGAGTCCACAAAACTGACTGCGTGTCCTTAAGAAATTTAATCCCCTCAAGTACCCGAGGTTGTACATTAATTCCTCCTAAGGTAAAATGGATTAAACATTAAAGAAGTAGCAGTATCTCAAACTTCGATAGTTTCAATGAACTCAAAAAGACAACAACGAGATCACACACACAGACACGATCGATCAATTTTATTTTTTTAAGAAATGTATGCAAAAGAAGGGAAAAATTCAATTCAGAAAAATGAAAGAAATCCTCTCTATGTATAGCCAACAAAGGGTAAATGTCACAACTCTTTGGAAAAGTGACAACATTTCAGAAAGGTCACAACCCTTGAACAGTTACAACCCTTTAGAAAAGACATAATATTTCGTAAAGGTCACAACCCTACAGGAGATCACACCCTTTAGAAAAGACGCAACCCTTCGAGAGAATCACAACACTTCATTTTCTATTCACACATTTAAAACTCAACACTAAATATAAAATCGCCTTTGTTAGACCCTTCAATATAAGACTTTTCAATATAAGACTTTTCAATACAAATTCAAATTTAATTATACCAGTATGGATACCGAATATTTAGCAAGCCAAAGACAAATTTTTGGGTAGGAAGTAGGTGGGAGGGAGATTACAAGGGTATATGACCTTTTGTGCACGAGAGGATCATCATTATTAATCAATAATATTTATAATGAGCTTAAATTGATGCTTACATAGTATAAGTTTGTATTTTACGAGTATATCAAAATCAGTCGCACATAATAAAGTTAACGTGAATAATAAATAATCTTTAGTGTTGTTTTTGGCTTGAATAAAGGTGGTAAAATTATTCCTATTTTGCATGACATAATCAAAATGGAGCAATAATGCCTAGTTTCCTATGCATAGAACAAGAAGTGGTACATTTTCATGACACCCACTGGGCAACAACCCCTTAAATTAAGGTCTTATTTTTGTCGGGTTAGAAAGAACACATTTTTATTAGTTAATAATATCTTCAACATGTTTCTTACGTGTGAGTCTAATTCTTTTTCATGGTCAAGCACATGAAAATTGAGATTTGATTTCAGGACCTCTGCACACTCTGATTCCATATTGAAATGTGTGATCATCTCATCTAAAAATTTAAGTTGTTAAAAAGAGCACACTTTTATTAGTTAATAATATTCTCAACATAAATTTAGCATATTTTTTTTTATAATGAACTAGTCAACTAGATAATACATTATTCAAAAGTTATACATTCATATCTACACCATGATAGAGTACAACTAAAATAATTAGTTTCAATGTATATGCATTATAGATCTAGAGTACAACATAATCGAATAAAAATAAAGATTAGCTCACCTTTTTTTTTGCAAAAGCAGTTAAGCAAGTAAAGAATGAGACGAGTTTTTTGCTAAGCAAGTAAAGCATGAGTATAAGTGAATTTTAATAATATCTGTTTTTGGGTACCAATAAATATAGTAATTAACCTGCTATTATAAATGAAATTACGATATATTTATCAACTTTACAACTTATATTTAGATTATTTATGTAATAATAAAGATATACGTAAGCTACTTTTATAATGTGTTATGATTTACACCACTGAAGAAAAAGAAAGATGCTTAATAATTTTCTAAGTACGTAGTTGTTGATTTTTTAAAAGTCTTCAAAGTAAGGTTCAGTGTCAATCTGACTATACACACACACATACAAGCTTATGTCATCATAATTAATTTAATTTAGAGGAGCTTGTTAATTTTTATTCGTGTTAGCAGAGGTAGATGCAAAATATAAATTTTATGTGTTTAATCTTTAAATTTAATTGTGAGTTGTTTCATAGAGAATGACCTGATTTGACTCGGCACATAATTTAAGAAAATAAAATTAGTCCTAATTTAAAGCTATGTAAAATGTATCAAAATATTTTTTAATCGTGTGGCTTTAAACACGCCATATGGAAAAATAAAATTTAAGTATTATAAAAAGATAATATAAAAATCATTTCTTTGGAAATAGAAAAAATAATATTTATTATTTCATTATTGTATGCACATTTTACGAGAAAATGAGCAGTACCTTATTACGAACTCGAGATTTCTAATTAAGGACGTATCAATTTCATCATTGAAGCACAATCCAATCCACGTAAGTTGAACCAATAAGAGTTAATGTCTTGTTTGGAGCTACCAAATGTAAACACGTGGACAGCTTGGAAACTATAAGAAAAAAATCGACGCAGTACAGAAAATTTGACTTTAATGATGAAGTTGAAGTAGATAACTGTTGCTGACTCAGATTGGATAAATCTAAATTGGATAAAGGGAAAAAAATGATAAAATATTCTGACTTTGGGTGTGTTTGGTATGAAGGAAAATATTTTTCGGAAAATGTTTTCCAATTTTCTCATGTTTGATTGGGTTAAATGTTTTGAAAAATGTTTTTCAAATCAACTCATTTTCCTCAAATTTAAGGAAAATGACTTCCCTTCAAAACTTAAGGAAAACATTTTCCAAAACTCTATTCCAACTTCAAATTAAAAAAAATTTAAAAAAAATATTTTCAACTTCAATTTTTTTATTTTTCATCCCGATCCTCAACAACCCACCCCCACCCAAAAAAAAAATCGAGTTTGTTTTTAAAAATTATTTTCAACTTCAAAATTTTATTTTTTCACCCCTACACTTGACCCACCCACCCACCCACTCACCTACCAGCCCCCACCCCCACCCCAAAAAAAATTAAGTTTGTTTTTAAAAAATATTTTCAATTTCAAAATTTCATTTTTTCACCACCCTCGACCCCCCACCCACCCCTACCACCACCTCCCCAAAAAAAAATAATTAAAGTTTGTTTTTAAAAAATAATTTCAACTTCAAAATTTCATTTTTTTCACCCCTACCCTCGATCCCCGACCACCCACCCCCTACCCAGCCCACCCACCCACTTACCAGCCCTTCCACCCTCCCAAAAAAAAATTAAGTTTGTTTTAAAAAAATATTTTCAACTTCAAAATTTCATTCTTTCACCCCTACCCT
>JAJOOS010011519.1:0-36006 GCA_029582725.1 Solanum chiquidenum | reverse complement strand
TATTTTTACATACATTTCAGAGTTATGTTGTATCCTTGCATACACACAGAGTTTACAACATGTTTTTAAACAGTTTGTTTCTTTATATTGCACTTGTTTTAAATTGCTTTATATTGAAATGAGTTCAGTCATATTGAGTTGAGTATCTTTCAGTTGAGTATCTAATCTCTGAGTTGAGTATCTTGTCCTTGAGTACTTCTGAGTTGAGTAAGTTGAGTAGTTTTGAGTAGCCTTGAGTATTCCTTGAGTTGAGTAAGTTTGAGAAGAGGTAAGTATGGTTCCTTTTTATCAAGTTTCAAGCTTATGTTATGCTTTAGAATTCCCCTTAAACGCTCATACATTCCACGTACTGAGCCATTTGGCTTGCATCTTTTCATGATGCAGACACATGTATTCAGGATCATCAACAGGAGCTTAGTTGATACATCCGAGAGTTCGAGTTAGCTATGGTGAGCCTCCTTGCTTCCGTAGGATTTCATTTACCTTTCGGTTATATCAGTTGTTAGGATGTCGTGGGTCTTGTCCCGACTTCCATCTTTATCAGTTAGAGGTATCATAGATAGTCAATACAGTTGAGAAGTCTGTATTAATCATTTATTTTATTAAATGTTTTAAAGACTTAAGTTGCCTATTTTATGGCGAGTTGAATAATTTATTTTATTATTCAAAGTTTTCATTTGAGTTAAAATTGAATTTAAGTTTATGAACTTTTATTTCAGTTTTAAGCTTTGTACGCTTGAATCAGTTTTTCGCTTGTAGTCAGCCATGATGAGGGTTCGCTTGGGGACCAGCAATGGTCTTCGAGTGCCGGCCATGTTCAGGGTGTAGGCTCGGGTTGTGACATATAATATCTCTTTAAATGAGCTACTGGATCTCCATGTCCATCATATTTCTTGAACATTGGAGTTTTAAAACCGATGGGCAGATGAACGTGGGGAAACATGCACAAATCATTGAACGAGACATTTTTTTACCTCCCAATCCTTGCATATCGTTTACACTATGTTCCAAACTTTTCATTTTTCTAGCCATTTCTTCATGTTCCTCGTTCTTAATAACTTTTTTAGCTTCAACAAGGGAACTATACTGATGAGTGTGAGGGTAAGTGCTTGGAATTTTAAAAGTAAATTCAGGGGTATAATCTCGATCTTATTGAACTTTAGGTGGAGGATCACTATTGGATTTTGGCTCCATTATAGGCTGCGGGACGCTATTAGTCGGCGCAGTCGGCACGAAGAGTGAATTACTCGTCATAGGTGTACTCAAAGGGCGCACCGTAGAAGTTTCATCTACGTTGGATGCGTTAGCATAGGGACTAATCCAGGTGGATAAATTGGATCACTTATCGACACTTGGATAGGGTTGACATATTTGTATTTAGATAGTCACAGATTGAAGACGGTGGAACTTGTCCACTCATCCAAGCTTCGTACATCTCCGCCATTTGTTGTCTTAGTATCCTTACCTCTTCGGTTGACACTGTTTCTTGTGACATCATCTGATTCTGGACCTCATCATTGTCCGACTCATTTCTCTCTTTGTGAGTCATTTTCTTTTACTCTTTTGACCTTGTATTGTAGGGATGAGAAGCCAGCTTAACCACAAACCAACCACTTTAATATAATTCTGTGCATGGACGATAAAGTTTGTTAGGGTTAGACATTTCTTAATTATTAGTTGTTTTTTGTTTTGGTTTTTCTTTTAAAAAAAATGATTTAATAATGCACTGATCAAATCCGTTTGGGATTGCATACGTAACACGCTTGCGAACATGAATAAGATCTTTGCATATTTTTTCTTTTTTTTTAGAGCTTTGAGAAAAAATCCATCAGTTTTTTTTGAATTATTAAAAGAAAATTAATAAAAACTTATTTTTGACAAAGATTAAAGCTTCTTGTTATTCATTTTTTTTTTGAATTTTTGAAAAAAGATTTTTTTTTTAATTTTTGAATAAAGATCACCGAACCTAGAGAGGGTTGCCTACGTATCTCATTGGGATAAGAATCAGGTGTATGTAGTTCATTCAGATTGGACAGTAAAAAACCTTTTAATATATTAAACTTTTTTTTTTATTTTGACAAATGCAAATTTTCAAAGTATTATGAAAGTAAAATATTTTGAACTTTCTTTTTACAAACTTTCTGAAAAAAAATATGAATAAAAATATTATTATTCTTTTCATTAAGTAATGCAACACTTTTTATTTTATTTTAAGAAATGTATAATAACTTCTAAAAGAAGAAATAGTTTCATGTTTTCTCCTTCTTCTTTTTTTTTATAAGAACAAAAGATACTTTTTTTCCATTGCATTAATCACACTTAAATGCGTCAACTTGTATAGACTTTCTAAATAAATGCATTTTCATGAAGCACATAAAATGAGCTAAGTGGTCAAGTAAGAGAGGGATACTTGTCCTGGAGACACCCAACTCTTGTTTTGAGGCTCACTAAGTCACATGCGAATGATGCAAATAATCGGAGTCTTCTAGGGATAATCATGTCTATGTTCTAGTTTTACTAGGTTCAAACCTGAATAAGATAGGTATCTAGACTGGCTTACCCGAGTGGACAACTCGAGCCAGGGAGGGGCAACTTATCGGTAGCAGCGCTATTCCGACTTCATTGTTGGTCCAACCCCACCTAACATATGTGACTACGTATCCTTCACTGGGTGTCAAGACACTGCAACTTTATTTTAGGGGAAAATATGATGCATAACTACATTCATGTGAACGTGTGTTAAGTGTATCCAAAGACTCATAAGGTGTGAGAGAAAAGAATTTAGTATAGTTCAACAATATAAATATAAATAGCAATAAATGAGCAGCAAGTAGCACTTTAGACCATCAAACACAATATATCCAATAAATTAAAATAATAAAATCAAGTAAAAGTCAATATAACAAAGCTTGAATTCTGGTTATTCCCTAGCGGAGTCACCAGAGATGTCACACCCCTTTTTCGCGCACGGGGGCGAAATGATTTTTCCAATTTAGGTGACGGTATTGAATTAGGGATTATTTTTATTTTTCAGAGTTGCCACTTGGAATTGAGTTATGGTGTTCCAAGTCACTTTTTTTTAAATCCCTAACCAAAAGGAAATGACTCTTTATTTTGGTCTGCGAACTAGAAATTCGGGTAAGGAATTCTGTTGACCGAGGGGAAGGTATTAGGCATCCGTCGAGCACCATGATTCTAACACGGTCGATTTTATTGACTTATACTTATCTTAAACTATTTTGGATATATGGTTAGATGCTACAATTTGCTTGCTTTTTTCTATTGTTGAACTTTTATTTGGTCTCAACCTAGATGCGTAACCACATTCTTGGGCTTGATATTTAGCGACATAACTGTCTTCTCTGTATCACACTTAATATTTTTTCATCTATAAGTCTCTATTTTAAATTAATTAAAGTTAATTATATAATTGGACAAGGTGCCCCATCGCACCCTTGAATTTATTTTAATGTTTAAAAAAAAATGTGTAACCACATTCTTAGTCGAAACAAGCTTTTACAATGAGTCATATATATATATATATCTTAATATTTACTTATTACTAGATAGCTCAAGTGTTTTATTAGTAATTAAATTACCTTTTTACTATTTATATTCAAAACACTATTTAAATAATAAAAGTCTAAAATTTTAAACAAATAGAAAATTATTTTATATTCAAATTTTGATTAGATTCATTTACATTTTCAACATACTTACAAGTTATGACAAAAGACATTAAAAAAAAGTGTAACTCTTCATCTCTTAACCCCAAAAAATTATTAGAATACTACTTGAGACATTTTGTTAATTCATAGTTGCATACAGTACAAGATGAGAATAACTTATAGAGTAAAGCAAAATGGAACTGTTTCAATATTACTGTGTCAAAATTAAACACACATAAAGTTTGAGCAACTTTATAACATAGGACTCAAGTCATGCACAATCATGACATAAAACTAAACAAAAAATAAATAAATAAAGTGTTACCTATTGTTAAATTATTTCACTAGAAGAAAGGACTATAATAAGGAACCATGAACTTGAAATCACGAAAGCGAACCTCGAACTCAACCTTTATTTGTAATAGGAAGAAAAATATAATGTAATGGGTGATTTTTCTTTTTCTTGTCCGTGTCTAGGTTTTGTACGTCTATGTATTTTTGGGAGGTGTGGGATTTTTATATTTTTGCTTCTTTTCCCGTGTGTAGCGTAGGTATGTTGGATGGAAATTCAAATGTTTGGATATTGTTTTCTCTTTTTCTCTTCCGTGTAATTTTTTTTTTTGCTTGTGCAGATTATTTTTTGGAGTTGTCTAGGTGTTTTTTTTTTCTTCCCTTAATTGTGTGTGTCGTGTATGTGTATATAGTAGTGTATGTGTGTAGTGTTAATGTGTTGTGTGTGCAGACGTGTGGTGTAGGTTTTGAGGGGAGTGGGATGTGGTAGTGGGGTTGAGGAATTTGGGTAGTGGGTGTAGTATAGGTGTGTTGGGGTAGAGGGGTAGTTTAGGAGAGGATAATGAGTTTTTTTTTATAAATTAAATATATATATATAATTATAATAATAAAAATATTAATTGTTTTGAATTAATAAAAAATACTAAATGGCTAATTAAAAAATATAATTAAGAAACACTACTTTATTTATTAAACCTAAATTAAAAGAAAATACATAGTTTTTTTTTATTATTATTTTCAAATCTTTTTAAAATAAACTTACTAAAATAAGGTAAAATTCAAAATATTTAATTTAGATTTTTATAAAATATTTAATCTCTAGAAGTGGTGTAAGACCTTAAGTTCAGTAAAAAATTACGTGTCTGCAAGTATTACATAAATTTAGTCATAAATTATTAATTACATAATCAATTGGGATAAGCTTAATACCGAGTGCACTAGGATCAGTCACCATCAAGTCCCAGAACTACGTGTCCCATAGGTTGTAAGTCCCCTCTGTGGGCATCATTTTAGTGATCATGCCAACATGCCTCTATACCTTTGGCAGGGTATATTGGGTCATCTCGATGGGGAGTATACATCGGACTCCAAATTTAGCTCATGTGGTTTTATGTCGTTTATTAGTAGCTCCCTTACAGTTCAATCAAATTCTATTGCATTGACCATGTTATCAGTATAGTCAGTATTCAGTCTCAGCATGTTATAAACTTGGTCATTGCATTCAGTATAGTCATGTACAGTACGTTCAGTATCCATATCATGTTTAGATTATAGTAATGCTTTATTGATTTTTTGGTTATGTTATTATTCAGCTCTATTCTATCCTAATATGTTCAGTACCTTTCAAGTACTGACGCATACTCTGTGCTACATCTTCTCGTGATGTAGGTTCAGGTCCTCAGCAGTCAGATCATGCATAGATCAGTTCCTAATCTTCAATTTAGCAACATCAGTGGTGAGTCCTCATTCTTCGAGGACTAGTGACATGATTATCCTTCCTACTTTTAGCTTTAGTTTCAGTTTTACTAGATCTAGCTGGGCCATGTCCCAACATTTATAGTTAGTTTCAGCTTAGTGATAGAGTTTGACTTTCCATTTGTATTCAAACTCTCAGTTTCTTATATTCACATTTAGTATATGGGTATTCCCCATCATTTCAAATTTTCGCATGATTTAGGTCCCGTTTCCGCATCTAGGAGGTAGCCTCGGGGCGTGACAAACTTGGTATCAGAGCACTAGGTTTGAGAGTCCTAGGATGTCTGAAAAGCCGCACTAAGTAGAGTCCTTTTTATGGGTGTGAAGTGCACCACATCTAATGAGAAGGAGGCTTCAAAGTATTTTAGGAAAAACTTCAATTACTTTGTTACTCTTATTGTGCGTAAGGTATGATTTAATTCCTCGTGCTAATCCTTCGTTATGCTCTTTCAGATCATGCCTCCTCGTAGAGCTTATGGAAGGAATGCGAATGCCAGGAATGCAAACACAGCTCCTCCAGTCCTTGATCAGGAAGTTTCGAATGTTGAATTTTGAAACGTTATCCAGTTGTTGGCTCAGAGTGTGACCAACTAGAACAATCAGTAGGCTTCAGTTTCGACAAATGCTAATGTTGGGTCAGCTGCAGCTAGAGTTCATGATTTTGTTAGAATGAATCCGCCTGAGTTCTTAGGATCGCATATCGGTGAGGATCCCCAAAGTTTCATTGATGAGGTCAAGAAGATCTTTGGAGTGATGTTAATAACTGGAAATGATCGGGTTGAGTTGGCATCTTACCAACTTAAGGATGTAGCTCATATCTGGTATACTCAGTGGAAATAGAACAGGGGTACAAATGCAGCTCCTATCAACTGGGAATGCTTTAGTGAGACCTTTCTGGACAGGTTCTTCCCAAGAGAGTTGAGGGAGGCAAAAGCTCAGGAGTTTATGAATTTGAGGCAAGGTTCTTCGACGGTCCAATAGTATGAACTCAAGTTCACCTAACTCTCCAGGTACTCTCCTCACATGGTTGCTGGTTCCAGTGATCAAATGAACAAGTTCATGTATGGGGTATCCGATCTTGTGAAAACAGAGTGTAGGAATGCCATGTTACTTGAATATATGAACATCTCTAGGCTCATGACTCATGCTCAGCAGGTTAAGGGTGATAATGATGAGTCCCCAAATTGGACTCATTTAAGGTTATATTTTAATAGAAATTGTGTCCTCAAATGCTTATTTTATCTCAATATCTGATTAATACCCATAAGTTTCAGGTATATGAAGTTTGAAGAAAACATGGACACTACTTCGGAAAAAGGAACGAATGGCTGAAAATAACAAGAAAATGAAGGCCTAAGGATCGCCGAGTCCACTTGGCGAGTCGTCGAAGGGTCTCACTTCGCCTTTTGTTCCAGTGTGCTGACCCCTGAAGGAAACTATCAAGTTGGTGGAAAAAGGAAGCAATCGGCGCATCGCCGAGAAGGTCCACGAAGCAGTACTATATCGCCTAATGATCCAGAGCATGATGATGCCGAAGGATGGTGCAAGACGGCGATGAACTACACCAAAGGATGAATCACCGAGTTGATCGGTGATTCCGACTAATGTTGCCGAGTGATCCGCCGCAGCACAAATTTTTTAAAACTATAAATACTCCTTTTTGGCGGGCCATGACCCCACTATTACTTCATGGAAACGTTGATTCTACACGACTATAGAGTCCTTTTGGCAGGCCATGAAGTGGACAGAATGGTTGCGGCTAACATCGCTACAGATGCTAGGGAAAATGAACACAATGCGACCCAAAATGATAAACCGGAGACAATTGTAGAATTACAGGCTAATGCATCGGGCAAGCGATGGTTCATCGGTCTCGTCCGTCTGTGACCCCGAGAACTTTTAAGTCAAGGATATTTTGGTCTTTTCCTTATGCGTTAGACCCCTAAACTACGTCGTTTAAACCCTAAACTACGTGGTTTTGATCAGTTTTAGCCTAGAAAGATAACTAGAACTTACCTAAGTCGGATTTTTCATCAAACTTAGAAAAATTAGAGTGTAAGAGGAGAAAGAGGTCAAGAATCCTAGTTCAAGAACGCAACAAGGTTCCATCAGTTCCAGCCCTGAAATCAAAAGATTTCTCCGTGGAATTCATCACCAGGTATGTCATATTTCACTAGTGGGTTCCTTTCACCCAGTAGGTCCCTAGAATTCAGTCAGATTCTTGATTCCCTTCATATTATCTATACCTAGGGTTTCTTGAATTTCAACAAATTATTATGAATTAGTTACTTTAATGTTCCTAATCAGATTATCATGATGTTAATATCATTCTGTGTAGATTCTTTCATAAATTCAGAACCTTAGCTATGTAATTCGTTTAGTTCATGAATTACATATACTAAGTTAGACATTTTAGATATACATTCCTTAGATTTGAATGTTTCATTATCAGTTCTGCAGCAGCAGTGGTTCGAGGACTAGTGACATGATTATCATTCATGCTTTTAGCCTTAGATTCAGTTTTGCTAGATCTAGCTGGGGCATGTCCCATCATTTCTAGTTAGTAGAGGCTTTATTTAAGACATAGTTAGTTTAAGCTTTAGTGATGGATTATGACTTTCCATTTGTATTCAAACTCTTAGTTTCTTATATTTGGATTTAGTATATGGGTATTCCTCAGCATTTCAGATTTTTACATGATTTAGCTTTCACACAATATTTATTGATTCAGTTTGCTTTAGTATGCTTATGGTGTGCCAAAATGGTTAGCTTGGGGTCACTTGTGATCCTAGGTCCTGTGTCCGCGTCCAGGGGTAGCCTCAAAGTGTAAAATTTATTCTTAGCACTGAGTGGATATTTATATGGGAATGATGCCCTCTCGTGAGTTGAGGCAGGGTTTCTAAGAGGAATCTCTTGGGATAGCTGCCTTCACGAGAGTTGAGATCGGGTATCTAGTAACAGTCTCCTTGTCCCATAACTACGTGCCCCCGTAGGTTATTTAGCTAATAGTTCCACCTAAACTAAAGTAATGTTTCTACCTTAGGCAAGTAGGACAACCCTTTTTAGTGTGGGTAACAACGGATTCCATGGTAAGCTCACATGGTCTATGTCGGTTAAGGCTAATTCTCACAAGGTCAAGTCTAGTATGAGCTATGGATACTTAAGAAGCTTTACTTAGTATGAGTGAGAGTATGGGATTCATGCATTGCACAAGTATGCTTTGAGGGTAGTTATGGTATGATCCTTTTTTGTTATGATGATTGATGGAATGAATATGCTTATGACTATGTTGTTAAGTATGTTGATATGAGAACTACTTGCAATGATGTATGCTAACTTGGATTGTTGCTATAAGTAGCTTTTTTTTATATGATTGACTAAAGGTGAAGGTTCCCTTGTTTATGAGAGATAATCTAAGAATGAGATCAAAAGATGGTAAACATGAATGAGGACCTAAAGTGACTTGCTTAGCATGGGTGTGATTATGGGATCTTATCTATGCATGGCACAAACTTGCCTTGAGGTGGCTCATGAAGTGTTTCTCTTATGTTAGGTTAAAACCTATATTGTATTGACTATGTCTATATCTATGATGTTATCTCTTATGCTCACTAGTTATGATTACGGTCTACTATGTTATAACCTTTGTCTTATTATGATGGCTCTTATGCTTATGACTTATGTTTTTCAACTATCTTCAAAATGATGATTTAACTTATCAAAGTGCATGCTTCTAACTAAAATGTCCCTTTTAGCATGTTTTCAAGGTTTTTATACATGGCTATCATTCTTAGTGCATTTTGTACTAACCCATATTTTCCTACATTTTCCCAAGTGTAGGGTCCGGTTCTTAAGGTGGTCATCATTTGGTTCAAGCTTGGATTCAACTATTCTCCTAGCTTGTCGTGAGTCCTCATGATTCAAGGACGGATCGCTATCATTTGTAGTTTCTTCTATTTTACTTCTATTTCAGACATGTTGTATGGGCTAGGCCCAATTTGATTCAAGTATTGTATTAGATGGCTATATTGAGACAAGTCAAGACTTCCGCTTTGCTTTTATGAAAAACTTTTAAAGACTTGAAATGTATTTTACTTCTTATTGTTCTAATGCATTATGTTATTATATGCTAAGTGGATTACATGGTGCCTTTCTGGGTATTGTGTGCCTTGTTACATCTAGGGGTACCCCTGGGTCATGACAGATACGCCCGTTTGAAGTCGGGTTGTCCAGTGAAGGAAAGTTACCCAAAAATATGAGAGGTATTTTAGTCTTTTCCTTAACCAATCAGATTAATTCATTTTTAGTAAATAATTAGGGGTCTAAATTATGCTTAGGATTTTGAGAAGACTTCAAGAAGAGTAGAAAAGGAGAAAACTTTAAGGCGTTCATCAAGATTCTTGAGTTTTGTTATGGATTTTGCCAAGGGTTTTATCCCTAAGAGGTATGTGATTCTCATAGTATTGGGTTCGTTCACCCACAACTTAATCATGTTCTTTTCACTGTAATTTCATTCGTAAAAGTTAAAGGATTAGAGTTCTTGATTAGTGTTCTTGAAGTTTTCATTCATTCTTGAATTAGGCTGGGTTGATGAGTTCTTGAGATAATCATACCGAGTTTAAGAGTTGTTTTGAGTAGATTGTCGTGTACTTGTATTAGGTAATTGAATCTAAGGAGAAATTGAGAAAAATAATCGATTCTAATAGAATTAAGGTCAGGAAATGAGTCAAAAAATTCATCGGAATTGCCTGGGTAGGGGCTGGGGTGGCGTGCCCTAGATGCGCCAGAGGGGCTGGGGCGGCGCCCTAGCACTGCACCAAATTAGTTCCTCTGAACTTTAGGGGCTGGCGACCCACGCCAGCAGTGCGCCAGGGTCGCCTTCTCCCACCTTTTTTCCATTGTTTTACCCGTATAAGTTCTCTTAAAGTGTACATTCACTCCCTACTGATACTAAATACTCTAAAATACTTCTAAACATCTAGAAATCATTCACAATATGAATCATAACCTTGAATTCATAATTCAAATTCAAGGTAGAGCTAAGAGTCAAGTCTTGAGAGTTCTTCGAGTCATGTTAAGAAGTCTTTTACAAACCTTTTAAATTTGTTTTAAGACTTGAGAATTTGAGTTTGAGGATGAGTAAAGTTGAGTTCATGTTCTTTAAAATGATATATGGGAACTAAGTATTCCCCAAAGAAATGTTTTAACATTTAAGAAAAAGGAGGAAACACCAATTTCTAAAAAGAATTCTTGACTACTATGTCCTTTAAAAGAAAACCTTTTGATTAATAATCTCAAAGTTGTGGAAGAGGAAATGTTTTCTTTAAAACATAATGAGCTAATTTATATTTTGGTAGTATTATTGAGCACCGATATAGGGGAGAGTTCTAACAACTCACAACCCTATAAATCATGTAGCCAACGTGGGTAGAAAAGGGACATACTTTTTAGACTATTCCTTTATTGTTTTTTAGCATAGACTAGTGAATCCATTTATAAAGGAGTTTTGTACCCCATCAAAGTATAGGATAGTTCTGGCAACGTGGGCTAGACGTTGTATCATCATATAGCTCATAGTGATGGTTGTTGGTTAGAGAATCTCCCAAACAGAGTTATTTTGTATTTTTGCATACAAACGGAGTATTATTGTACTTTTCAATATATTGAGTTGTTATCTACTTTTTCAAAAGCTTTTCTTTATATTTCATATTTATCACTCCTTTATATTAAAATGAGTTGAGTTGAGACGAGGTAAGTGTTTCTTCAGTTCCAGTTCAAGCTTATGTGTTGTTTTAGATTTCCCCTCACATGCTCGTATATTCCATAAACTAACGCCATTTTCCCTACATATGTTATGATGCAGATACAGGTAACCAGGATCATGATCCAATTGAGTTCCATAGTATTGGTGAGCCTCCTTGCTTCCGGAGGACCCCTTTTTTATATTTTTCAAGTATTTCAGTTTGTTAGGATGATCAGGGTTTTTTTCCTGACATCCCTCATAGTATTAGAGGATTCATAGATAGATAGACACTAGTTCATGAGTCTTTTGATTTAAGTCGGACTGTCCAATTAAGGAAATCTACCCAAAAATATGAGGGGTATTTTGAACTTTTCCTTATCCAATCGAATTTAAACATTTTTGGTAAGGTTTTAGGAGTCTAAACTGATTGGAATCAGTTTTAGTTATTCCTAAAAGGGAAAAGGGTCAAAATTACCTCTGAACTATGCGAAATGGATCACTTATATCCTCCGTTACATTTTGGGATAAAAAATGCCCCCGCCGTTATCCCAAGAGACCACAAATACCCTCAAGAATTAACACCCCAAATTTTTAATGGCGTGGCGAGCCACGTGGAACTACTCCCTCCACCTAAACTGCCAACTAGGATTACCACTAACCTATTATCTTCCCAAATCAAATTAAATTCCCATTCCCTTCATTATTCATTGTTGACTTCTAAAATCTACGGTGTTCTACCCTTACCATCCGTGATGCCCTTTTTTTTTCTTTCATGAATTCAATTAGTGATAATTTAATATTACACCTCTAAAACCAAAACAAATTAGCAATAACCTGATTAGTGATATTGCCCCAGTGACAGAAACAAAGCAGTATTTTATCTTCAATTCCATCATGAAGTAGTGTATATGACCAAAAAGAATAGTAACAATCTTCAAAACTAAAAACCTGATCAACAACTAAAATTTAATGGAAACCCATTGCTTGAAAACTAAACTAAAAAACCCATTGGTTGAAACTTTAATGGAAAAGATTTAATTTTTCTCTCAAAACTGGGTTTGATTTGGGAGGATGGATTGATGGTTAGCAAGAATAGGTTAGTGGGAATCTTAGTTGGCAGCTTAGGTGGAGGGATCAGTTCCACGTGTCTTGCCACATCATTAAAATTTTGGGGGGGAGTTAACTCTTGAGGGTATTTGTGGTCTCTTGGGATAACAACGGGGCTATTTTTTATCCCAAAATATAACGAAGGGTATAAGTGATCTATTTCACATAGTTTAGGGGGAATTTTGACCGTTTTCCATTCCTAAAATACTCTCAGGGGTTTTAGAGGAGTTGAAGAAGAGAAAAGAAGGGAAAAAGAGGGAAGGTTCAAGGCGTTCGTTAAGTTTCTTGTGATTCTTCAAGGGATTTCGCCAAGGATTTTATCCTAAGAGGTATGTAAGCTTCTAGAGTGTTGGGTTTATTAACCCACACGCCAATCATGAGTTTATTTTACGAATTTCATCCATGATATTGAGTATATTGATAATATTGTTTAGTTTATGAAGTTTTGTGCTTCGTTTTTGATAATGAAGTTCTTGTTGAGTTCTTGAGGTGAGAGTTGCGAATGAGTGTTGTTCTTGGTGGGTTTTCGGTGTAGAATTCACTGTAATTAGGTTGGGTTTAAGGATCCAAAAGAGTTTGGAGGAAAATCATTTGAGTTTAGATGAGGTAGGGCTGGAAATATTAATAAAATTATCGGATTCATTGGAACGTAGCTGGGGCGGCGTGCCGCTTGTGCGCTTGAGGGGCTGGCACCATGCACCTGTATCGTGTCCCAGACCAGGCTCAGTCAAATGAGGGCTATCACGGTGCGCTACTGATGCGCCAGGGATTTCAGGTCCTTTCCGCCTCCGTTCTTTGTTCCATATTCGATCTTTCAAAACATGTCTTCACTCTCTTAGAGATTTTTACCATCCAACCTATATAAAATAATCAAGAAACCCTATATATAAAGTCACGATCATTGAATTCATAATTCAAATTCAAGGAAGAGTTAAGAGTAGAGTTCAAGAAAGTCTTTGAGTTAAATTGTGAATCCTTCGAGATCAACTATTGATTTGAGTTCTTTAAAAGGGTTCCTTCAATCCCTATTGATTCTAAACACTCTAAAATACATCTAAAAATCAAGATATCATTCATAACATGAATCATAAACCTTGAATTCATAATTTAAATTCCAGGAAGAGTTAAGATTAAAGTTTGAGAAAGCCCCTTTGAGTCTGTTCGAGGAGTCTTTTACAATAACTTATAAATTGTTTCAAGACTCGAGTATGTGAGTATGAGAATGAGGAGGATGTATTCATGAGTCTACATTATCATTGAGATCCTTGAGTCAAGTCATTCATGCCCATAAATTTTGTATGAACTCCATAATTTGAGTATCTTTGAGAGAAGTAGTATCTTCAAGTTCTAAGTCTTGAGTATTGAGTTCCTAATCATTTTGAGGTTATTTCCCTGATCATGGGACTACTATATGTTACCCATGAAAGTCCTTGAGTTGAGTAACTCATGCTCATAATTCTGCATAAACCCTCCGAGTTTAGCATTCGTGAGATGAGTAGTATCATTGACTCCTTGAGTTCCAAGTATTGAGTTCAATGCATGGTTATTGAGAACCTTGAATTGAGTCTTTCACGTCCATAATTCGGCATGAACCATGTTTTAAGAAGTCTTTTTACAATTTGTTTTAAAACTTATTTTAAAGACTTGAGCACTAAGTTGATGAAAAATAGAGCTGAGTTCATTTTCTTTAAAATGATATATGGGAACTAAGTATTCCCAAGAGTAAATGTTTTTTACATTTAAGATGTGAGGAAACTGAGATTTCCAAAAGAGTTTTGAGCAGTTTGAGTACCATCTTTTTTTAGAGAAAGATTTTTGAGTAATAATCTCAAAACATAGAAAGAGTTATGTTTTTAAACATATGAGCTAGTTATATTTTGGGAGTAGTATTGAACACTGATATGGGGGAGAGTTCTGACAACTCACAACCCCCATAAATCATGTAGCCAACGTGGGTAGAAAGGGTCATACTTTTTAGATGATTCCTTATTGATTTTTAGCATAGACTAGTGGATAAACTTAGTAGTAGGTTCTATACCCTGGAAAAGTATAGGACAGTTCTGGCAACATGGGCTAGATGTTGTATCATCACATAGCTCAGAGTGATGGTTGTCGGTTAGAGAATCTCCCACAGAGTTACTTTGTATTTTTATATACAAACAGAGTTATTATTTTATTTTTATACAATTGAGTCATTATTGTATTTTTGCATACAATTGTGTTATTGCCTATTGTTTTAAAAGCTTTCTAGATATTTTATCATTTATTGTTGCTGAGTATCTTGAGTTTGAGTTGAGTATCCTGAGTCAGAATTGAGCACCTTATTGTTGAGTTGAGACCTATTTCTTTGAGTTGAGTTGAACTATGTTTCACAGAGTTGAGTCTCTTATTATTGAGTTAAAATATGTTTCATTGAGTTGAGTTGAGTGAGTTGAGAAGAGGTAAGTATGTTTCTTTTCCATCATATGAAGCTTATGTTTATGGTTTAGAATTATCCTTACATGCTCGTACATTCCATGTACTGAGCCATTTGGCCTACATCATTTCATGATGCAGATACAAGTATTCAAGATCATCAACAGGCGTTTCGTTGAGGTCATGTGATATTCCAATCAGCTTTGGTGAGCCATCTTATATTCCGCAGGACTTCACCTTTATTTTACAGTTAGTAGTTTTGAGATTTCGTGTGCCTTGTCATGATATTTTTCTGTAATAGTAGAGGCTTCATAGAAAGACAGAGTTGTGCAGTTTCTATATTTACTTTTATTTTGAGTATTGTATAGACTTTTAAAAAAGGATGAGTATTTGAGTTTATTAAATTTATTTCAGTTTTAAGCTTTTGTATTCTTGAGTTAGTCTTTCGCTTGTAGCCAGTCAGGATGAGGGTTTGCTTGGGGAGCAGCAATTGTTTTCGAGTGCCGGCCATGTCCAGGGTGTAGGCTCGGATCGTGATAGTTATGGATTTGTTAAACTATTAAATATGTGCACTATTATTATAATCTCTTCCTATTTTTTTTTCAAATCTATTCTACAAGAATATAAGTCAAAACGAGCAGTCAAACATCTTCACACACGTAAAAAAGATCAAGAAATTCAATTCCTTTGACTCGAAGGACATGGACTGCAGTAGAAGAACCTACTCTTATATATGAGTTAAAAGAGTTATGTATTAATGGTTGGAGAAGTGATAATGAAACCCTTAGGCTAGGATACCTAAAAGAGCTAGAATGTTATTTATGCAAACATCATCCTAACAGTGGATTGAAAGGTTAACCAGATGTCTTATCAAATACAAGATATTGGAAGAAATGTTATGCGAGTATAGCCATGCTAAAGAGTCCAAGTGGATTGGGATTTCAATATAGTGATGGAGCTATAATAGTTGATGATCCCAAATTTTGGGATGACTTTCTAAAGGTAATTAATACTTTATAAAAGCTATAATAATTGTTTTACGCTATTTTCCTGATGCCACATGCCTTTTCTTTTATGATTATTTTCTAGGTTGATCCAAATGCCAAAAATATGGATACCAAAAAATGACCGATGTTTGTGGATTGGGAGGAAATCTTTGGCAGAGATAGAGCAATAGGAAAGTTTGCAGAAGGACCATTAGATGTTGTTGAGGAAATTCAAAGTAGTCAATCTTCAGGACTGTTTAACAACATGACTTTGGGATTTCCTATTGATATTGATGGCGATGAAAAAGCTTGTTCTAGTCATAGACCTAATATGACTATGGGAGAAGCTGAAAAATCTACTGGATCTACTGCATTTCCTGGAGCATCTCAAAATGAAAATACTAACGCATTTGAACCTGAAGAAGTTGAATCTCAACAAACCAATAAACAAGGTGAGTACATCAAAAGATCATCTAATGTCAATGAAAAGGATATTTGCAAGAAAAGTAAAAAGATTCCGAAGAATGATACTGAGACATTTCTTAAGGGTATGGTTTTTACTAATAGTTAAGACAAATGAATGGATGCCTTGATTGTCAAGATTGAAAATCACGACCAATCTGATCTTCATGATCAAATTTATTCCATCATTGAATCTCCCATATTTGAGTTGTACTCCACAGAGCAACGCATCAAAGAAACAATGGTTCTTTGTGATTATGTCAAAAAGATGGAATTATTTATACGCATGGGTGAACTTTAGCGTCAAACTATGATGTTTATGATTATCAATGATAAATTTTAAGTACCGTATACTTCAAGATAAGTGGAGAGTCCATTTTGCTATTTTTGCTTAACTGAAGACCTTCAAAGGTTTGATTGCAGTGTTACTTTTTGATACCTCTGTTATGTCCTATACTGAAAATGGTTAGCGTTTGACGAACACGAGGGTAATAACTTTTGTGTAACTAGAATCTATGGAAACTGGAATGTGGTGTCACTTGTGATAAACTGAAATGATGCATGTAAATGTGCCTATTTAGATTGCTATTGTTAATTGATGTACTTGATTCTCACTTCTCCTTTTCTCTGTACATAATGAAATGTGAATGATTGGAGTTAAAGCATGGAAATATGTTAGTTTGGTCATGGACCATGTGATTTGCTTTCCAGCCTCCTTCTCTTGATATCATGTGTTAGTTCCACTGGTTTTGAATTAAATATAAAATTCGACATGCCAAAATGGTTGTATCTGCAACCTTTTGACAATACCGATAATTCAACTGATCTAAGCGAGCCTGAGTTGTCTGGCCTTCTTCATTTGATCATTGCGCTTATCTTGTATGGTTATTTAATTCCTCATTGAAGTCATGAAATTTCAACCTGTATCATTCATAAATTAATGTATCAGTATGTTAATTTCAGTGAAATTTTCATCCTAAAAGATTGAAGGTTTGATGTTCTTGATTAGTGTTCTTGAATTTGCTTTCGTTCTTGAATTAGGATGGGATTGATGAGTTCTTGAGATAACCATATCAATTGTATGAGTTTTTTTTAGTAGATTCATATGTACCTGTATTGGGTAAATGTTATGGTTAACTGTTATGGGTAACTGAATCTAAAAAGAAATTTAAAAAAAGTATCGAATCTAGTCGAATTAAGGTTAGAAAAGGAGAAGAAAAATTCGTGAGAGTGGAATTCCGGGGATGGTGGCACTGATGCACCAGCAAGGCTGGTGTGGTGCACCATCAGTGCGCCATAATGTGGTTTCTGAACTTTAGGGGATGGCGCCCCGCGCCAGCAATGCGCCAGGCTCGCTTGCCCCCACCCATTTTCCGTCTTTTTGCCCCTCTGAGTCCTTCTAAAGTGTTCTAACACTTCCTATTGATTCTAACTATTCTAAACGACTTCTAAACATCTATAAATCGACCATAAACATGAATCATAACCTTGAATCTATAAATTCAAATTCAAGGTAAAGTTAAGAATAAAGTCTTGAGAGTTCTTGGAGTCCTTTCAAAAAGTCTTTTACAATTGTTTTAAACTTGTTTTAAGACTTAAGCATTGAGTTTGAAAAAGAGTAGAGTCGAGTTCATTTCTTTAAAATTATATATGGGAACTGAGTATTCCCAAGAGTAAATGTTTTCAAATTTAAGATGAGAGGAAATACCGATTTCCATAATAATTTTCATGAGCAGTTCTAAGTACCATCTCTTTTAAGAGAAAGACTTTTTGAGTAATAATCTCAAACCACAGAAAGATTTATGTTTTTAAACATATGAGCAAGTTACATTTTGGGAGTAGTATTGAGGAGCGATATGGGGACGAGTTCAAATAACTTAAGTCTCCATAAACTATGTAGCCAACGTGGGTAGAGAGGGTCATACTTTTTAGATAATTCCTTATTGATTTTAAGCATAACTTAGTGGATCCACTTAGTTGAGGATTTCTATACCCCGGCAAGGTATATGAAAGTTCTGGCAGTATGGGCGAAACACTGTATCATCACATAGCTCATAGTGATGGTTGTCGGTTAAGAGAATCTCCCACAGAGTTACTTGTATTTTCATACACAAAACTAAGTTATTATTGTTGTCACACCTTAAGCCTACACCTTGGGCAGAACTAGCACTCGAGAACCATTGTTGGTCCCAAGCGAACCCTTGGCCTGACTTACTTCATAGCGTAAGACTTACATAACAGGAAAATAGTCTCAAAAGATAAACTCATAAAATAACTTAGAATGTCTTAAAGGAACATTTAACTAGCCAAGTTGGCAACACAAGATTGAACATAAGCCAATAACAAGATAATGACGAATGAACTAATTAACTGTCTATGAAGCCTCTTAAACTGTGAGAAATGTCGGGACAAGACCCCCCATCATCCTAAAAACTAGACTCTGAATGCTCGACTGGATCAACGAAGCGTTGTATGATGATTTTGGCTACTTTTATTTGCATCATAACAATGATGCAGGATAAATGGCGTTAGTACATTCCATGTACGAGCATGCGAGGGGAATTCTAAAACAAGACATAAGCTTGAAAGAAACTGAAAGAACATACCTGGGCTCAACTCAACTCAACTCATTTCAATATAAAGCATTAATATAAATGCAATATAAATAAAGATTTTAAAACATGCATAACAACTCTGTGTATTTAGTAGTACAATAGTAACTCTGTATGTATGCAAAGATATAAACTCTGGATGTATATTAAAATACAATTTACTTCTGTGTATATAAGAATACAAAATACTTTTGTGGGAGTTTCTCTAATCGACAATCATCACTTAAAAGCTATATGATGATACATCATTTTGCCTCACGCTGCCAACGTCGTCCTATACCTTACCAACGGCATAGAACCTAACTCACTAAGTGGATCCACTAGTCTATGCTAAAAAGCACTAACGAATCATCTAAAAAGTATGACCCTTTTCAACCCATGATGGCTACTTGGTTCATGGGGGTTGGAAGTTGTCTGAACACTCCCCCATATCGATGCTCAATACTACTCCCAAAAGATACTAGCTCATATGTTTAAAAACATAACTTCTTTCTGTTGTTAGAGATAATTGCCCAAAACATAGCTCAAAGGCTCTCTTGGAAATCAAAGTTTCCTCTCCTGCTTAGTTGTGAAAGAATTTGTTCTTTACTGAAAACTAGCTAATAGGCTCTATTGGAAATCAGTGTTTCCTTTCTTGTTTAAATGTGTGAAAACATTTACTCTTTGGGAATACATAGTCCCGATATACTCTTTTGAAGAAACAAACTTCAATCTTTATTCTTTACTCAACTCAAAACTCAAGTCTTAAAACAAAGTTAAAACATTTTTAAAAGACTTTTGGAAAACTCCATGAACTTCTCTTAACGTGACTCTTAAATTTCCTTTAATTGAATTATGGATTCAAGAATCATGATCTCATGTTATGGATGATTTCATGTTGTTTAGACATACCTTAAAGTGTAGAAATCAACTAGAAAACATAGGTATGTTTAAAGGGAACTGAAACGGAAAGAAGTGGGAAAGGGTTGAAGACCTTGCATCCCTGGCGCTCTGAGTGGTGCTGGGCGCCAAAGGAAAACTACAGAACTGGGCATGGGGAACATTGGCTGGTGCAGCGCCCAGAGCCAAAACTACAGAACACTTTGTGGGGCACTTTGAGTGGCGCGGCGCCCCACCCCTTTTCCCCAGAAAACTATGATTTTTCTTGCTCATTTTTCAACTCTAAACCCTCTAGTTTCGATTGGTTCTTTACCCAAACACTTAGATTCGACTACACAACAAATATATGGAAGAATCTACTCAAAACAACATCAACTTTCGTGATCTAACTCAAGAAACTTCTCAACAAAGCCAACAATCAAGAACCCAATAAAAACTTCAATATAATCCATCAAGAACTCAAATTCTATACATTCAAGAACATAATTTAGCTGAAATAAATCATGGTTGGCGCGTGGGTGAACTAACCCAATGCTATGTGATCTCACATACCTCGTAGGAATCAACCCTTGCCCAAATCCACAAGCAAATTTTCAAGAACGCGACGATTCTAAGCTTCTTCTCATCCTTCCTCCTCTTCTTTTCTCTTCTCTCAAAACCCTATCTTATTTTTATGAAGTGTAAAATGAATCCAATCAGTTTAGACCACAACTTAATTACCAAAAATGAATTTAATTAATTGGGTAGTGAAAAGACCATAATACCCTTCAAAAATCCGGTTTTGACTTTCCTTAACTAGACAACCCAATTTCAAATGGGCATATCTCCCTCATACGAACTCAAAATTTATCAAAATTGGTGGCGTTGAAAAGATAATTCAAAGATATTTCCTATTGTATCTTGTAGAATACCTAAATAATCCTGATCTAAGAGGTATGGTCATTTCAAGTTGACCCAAAACTCATACTTAGCTTAACTTTGTAAAACTTTCCAAATTTGATTATTTCTAAAAATGGTGTTCTTTCTAATTCTATGTCTTTCTAGTAGTGGGGTATTACAATTATGTATTTAAATACACTGAGTTGTTATTTACTGCTTAAAGCTTTTCTTTATATTGCATCTTTCTTAACTATTTTATATTGAATTGAGTTAAGTTGAGTTAAGTTGAGATGAGTTAAGTGTTTCTTATTTAGATTTCCCCTCACATGCTCATATATTCCATATACTGACGCAATTTGGCCTGCATCTTTGAAGATGTAGATACAGGTAAACAGGATCAACATCAAGAGCTTCATTCATCAAGTTGAGCTTCAGAGTTGTTGGTGAGCCTCCTTACTTCCGGAGGATCCCTTTATTTTGTTTTATCATTTTAGCTTATTAGGATGTCGTGGGTCTTGTCCCAAAATCTATCTCAGTTAGTAGAGGCTCCATAGATAGTTAGACATTATTAGCTCATGAATCTTTTAATTTTTAGTTAATTATGTTATGACTTGAGTTGCCACTTTGTCTAGTACAGACAGTGCATTTTAAGATTTTATTTAAGTACATTTTATGTTGATTAACTCTTCCGTTAAGAGTTAAGCCAGGCCAAGGGTTCACTTGGGGCCAGATGGTTCTCGAGTGCCAGTCACACCCAGGGTGAGGCTCGGGGCGTGACGTAAAGCTTTAAAAAATACTTTCTCATCTCCGAACTCAACATAATATGTGATATATAAAAATACACTTCAACTCTATTGGGAGATTCTCTAACCGACAACCTTTACTATGAGCTACATGATGATACAACGTCTTGCCAACACTGCCAGAACTGTCATATACCTTGCCGGGCTATAAAACATCCTCAACTAAGTGGATCCACTAAGATATGCTTACAAATCAATAAGGAATCATCTAAAAAGTATGACCCTTTCTACCCGCATTGGCTACATGGTTTATGGGGGTTGTGAGTTGTTTGAACTCTCCCCTATATCAGTGCTCAATACTACTCCCAAAATATAACTTAGCTCATATGTTTATAAAACATAAATCTTTCTCTGGTTTGAGATAATTGGTGAAACTACCTTCTTAAAATAGGTAAGTATTGTTGAAATATCGTCTACACTCATAACTTATTTAGAAATAGCAGTTTCTCTTTTATCAATGTAAAAATTGATACCTCTAGGAATACATAGTCCCCTTATACTCTTACTCAGTTCATACTTGAAAACACTTTCTCAAAAACATATTTTAATATGATCATTGATGACTCGGAAAATCATACTACATAAACATTAATGTTATATCTAGATACCATACTGCTCATTAGAGTTGTTCATGGTTATGGTTAAAAAAACCGAACCGAACCGCAATCCTAACCAAACAGATTAAAAAACCGATATTTGGTTTGATTTGGTTAGGTTTAGTCTCACATTTTGAAAAACCGATACTATTTGGTTTGGTTTTGGTTTACTAAAAACTAACTGCAAAAATAACTAAACCGAACCGATTAATTAGATATATAAATTTTATGATTATTTATATATTATTAATTAATAAATATAAATATTTTGTTAATTTTTAAGTAACTTAAGTTTTTAACATTACCATTTTCTCAAGCCCAACACGAAAATTTTAGCCCATCTATTACAATCATAAGTCCAAGTCCATCAAATTCATTACTTTAATCTTTACCTATCATACCTTTTATAAGATAGTTACACCTTCTTTTAATTGAATCACTTTGTTTGTGTAATGATAACTTTAGTATTGTTTAATTGCTTAATTGAACCAACAACAACTTTTTAGTAGATTGTTCATTTACTAGGTGTTTGTGTCTATCAAGATACATACGTCCTCAAAAATTTCTTACTTTCAAACTGAAAAAAAAATCAGAAAAACTGAACCAAACCGAACCAAACCGTCAATTACCAAACTGACAGTTATTTTTTTTCGTCTGGTTTGGTTTGATTTTAGAAATTTAAAAAACCCACTAGATTGGGTTGGTTTGGTTTTAACCAATAACCGATCCAAACTGAACCACGAACACCCCTACTTCCATTACAATGATGGCATGTTCGATTGTCATACTAATCATGTTTTAGAAACTCTTTTCTCAAAACTCATCTTGACTTTCTCAAAACTCAGTTTAAGAACTCAATTGTTGGCTTTAAAAAAGGTTTTTCAAAATTTATAACTCAAAATAGGGTTCATGTTGAAATATAGACATGAACAAATCAACTCAAGGATCTCAATAACAATATCGAAACTCAATAATTAGGAATATTATTTTTAAAGAAACATGAACTCAAGAACTCAAAATCAACTTATCTCAAGAATACTCAAATCTAGGGGTAGAATCCTAGATTTCTTTTTTTCTGATTTGAAAGTAGATGTAGGGCGTGAGGACGAACTAGTCCAACACTATGATAGCCTTACATACCTGAAAGAACAAGGTTCTTCAAGAATCTTGAAGAAGAACTTGATTAGAAGCCTTGAAACCCTAACTTTAAGGTAAACAATCAAGAAAACCTATCTTAAGATTCTTGAAATCTCTATGGCCAATAATTATGGTTTTCATTTTTGAGTTGGAAAGAATAGAATTCTTGGAGGAGGACTTACCTTGTAAGAAGAATCTTGAAAAAGATGGAAAGAATCTTGAATGGAGTCTTCTACTTTGATTTTTTTTCCCTTAGGATTTTGCCTTAGGTTTGAGAGAGAAGAGAATGATGTATTAAGAGATGAAAATCTGATGTTTGGGTCCTTAATTAGTCAAGAAATTTGTTTAGGGTTTTCTTAGTTGTAAAAAGAATAAAACGACCCTTTTTAATATTTTCCCTCCGGCTAATTCGTCACAGCACTGTATTAGGTTACTAAAATGGTCATTATTTTTTACTCAAACCTTGGATTGTTGCAAAATTTGTGGCGTTGGAAAGAAGATTCAAATAGCTTTAATTTTATAGGTTATGGACCATGTAACTCCTTATATTCTAAGAGATATGGTCGTTTGAAGTTGACCCAAATAGAATCTTACATCAAAACTTAATCGATAAGGAAACTTTCAACTCTAATTTTTGCTAGGAGTTTCTAGTGACCTTAATTCATATACAAATCATTCCCACACTAAAGAATTTACCTTTACACATATGGGTAATTTATGAATCACCCCATATGACCCTACAAGTAAATGAAGAATGGTTTGAGTCTTAACTTAGAAATTTTTAGGGTGTTACAATATCTCCTATTTGGGATCATTTGTCCTCAAATGATAGCTGGTCTGAGAATGGAAAGGGGTTACTCTTACTGTAAGTCTAACTCGAAATCACAAAGTACTTAACATAGGGTGATTATTCTAATCTAAATCACAAGATTCGAGTTCTATACCTCTGTAGGAAATCTCATCCCAAGAACACTACTCTTTACCCCTACATTCAGCTAACCTTGAGCTCATATCACGAAACACCTAATATATCACATATTTTTCACATGTTAAAAACATCATATTCAAGCTTAGAACCTTAACCACTCTATAGACTTCTACTAACCCTCTTTCTAAGAACTTCTCATCCTTCTATCATCTCTACCAACTGAACTTTCATGCATTACCACCAGGAACTTGACTTAGTACTCATTGTAAAATCTTATCTCCTTCTTCCCTCCATATTCATAACCTTAGATGGAATAAATACACCATCACTATCACAATAAGAAATGACAATCCTATCCTCCATCATCACACAGCTACTATCAACAACACCACTCTCCAAAACTAAAAAGGATTATTGAAAGGACTTTAGGGAGAAATATCATAAGCACGATTCAATCGAGATATCTGATATAAGAATATGCATGGAATAACATTATGTTGCTAGACATTGAGAGTAATTCATGGATTTGTGAGACTAAACATAATATGCAACATGATTGCTTGTATGAATAGGTTCATAGCATGAGACTAATATCCCCAAGTTTATGGTTTATGCTCGACGTTAATGGGATAAAGTCTCTTCCCCTCATTCTGAAAGTGAGAATAGATGTGAATCTCTCTGAAGTGTATGAGCATAGGTCATTAACACAATTCTGATATAAGAAACACTGTTATGATGTTGAAATGACTGAACCTCTGCATGCGTTCTTCTAACTTTGGGCCTTCCTACTACTACTGGTTATAATCTCATAACTTATACTATCTCTTCGGGTGAAAATGCTACACAAGCTCCAAAATACAATTTTGCATAAGGGTCTCAAGTGAAACAAGGTTTAGAGAAAAGAATCTAGGAATACATCTCTTTATTAGCTTGATAGCACGATTCATATGAATAAAAGTACATTCTTTTGAATCTCAACACTTAAGCTTACTCATGGGCTTCTCTTAGTACCCTCTACATTCTCATGACTTCCTCGAGACTTTTTCTGAAAGTAACTCATCAATTTGGAATTGACTTTACTTTTCAACTACCTTGAGTATGAGAGGTAGTCGAATGAATTTGAGAACTACACGAGTTTGAATAAGTTCCTTATGACTCAGTTCTACTTCATGATTTAGAGTATGAAAGAAGAGAAATTTTTCCTAAATGTTTACAATCCCTCATTTATTGAAGTGGGGCCCTAACAACGATACATAAGATCCTACTTGACACAGCTTCATAGACACCCTAGGACACTTGAATTTTGTGCTCTGATACCAAGTTTTTCACGAACTGAGCCTACACCCTGGACGGGGCCGGCACTCCAGAACCATTATTAGCCTTCAAGCGAACCCTCATCCTGCCTGACTACAAACAGAAGACTAACTCAAGCATACATAAGCATCAAATTGAAATAAACATTTAAAAAATAGTGTAATAAATCTCAAAACTCTCTAAATATACTGAGTATGAAACATTAATTTTAAATAAAATATCTTAAACTCAAAGAATCTCCAAAATTGTCTATCTATGAAGCCTCTACTGTGTGAAAATTAGTGTCTACACAAGACCTACGACTGCTTAAGAACTATTACTAATAACTCACAAAACTTGATTTCCCTGGAAACAAGGAGGTCATACTCAAAAGTTGAGGTCTATGTGGAGGTGGGTGGGGTGGGCGTGTACATGTGGAAGTCTATGTGGCATATTAATAAACACTTGGGATGTCACATAACTCTTCAGTTAAACAAAAGGGTAAGTATGGTCCAATAGTAAGAAATGAAGGGTAATTTAGAACTGAAAAATAGTTTAAGGGTAAATTTAATCCATTTTGAATAGTTTAAGGGTATTTTTGACCCTTTTTCATAAATATTATAATAGGAGCAAGAAATTGAAAAAAAAGCTAACGGACTAACAAATTATTATTTAAGAATATCATAAAAAAAGGAACAAAGAATAAGAGGAATGAATAGTGGTGACGTCTTGAAGCAATTCAATGATTTTGAGGGGTCACCATATAATAGGTCCAAGTGTTTCAACTTGGAATGTAGAATAGATGTATTTGATGTATGTGTGTTCAACCTTGCCAGTTGAGAAAATAAATACACAATCTTGGATGTCAACATATTTCATCGAGATTTAGGCAGAGAAAGAAATTTATGAGGAATTAAATACAATTTAGGAACTTCTCTCTTTTAAATATACTATTATTAGTCGGGAAATCTCGAATTTTCTTAGACCATAGTTTTGATGACTGGATATGTCGGATTGTTGTAGTGTATTATTTTGATGTCTTTAACGTGATACTGGATTTGTTGGATTACTTGTTTAGTTCAGCTAGTTTTCTTATCGTAATGTGTCTTTGCTAATACTATATATTAACATAAAAGGTGCTCAAACATGATTCAGAGCAACCATTTGGCTAATCCATGACCTATTTTTGCTTCAGTATGCAAAAGAGTCCTTGAATCTGTCTTCACCTCTTTCTTACACTGTTTGAATACCAAGTCTTTCATGTCACCAATTTTTCAAATGTGTCCCCCATATATTGTTGTCATAGAATAACAACGACTATTTTAAAAAAAAATAGGACTTAGAAGTGGTGAAAGGGCATTAGTTTTGCCACCTTCCACCAATAACAAGTATCAAGTAACTCTATCCATCAAGGCGAGGATATACGGGAAGAATCACCAAGTATTTTTTGTCTCCGTTGAGTTAGAAACACGAGACCACAGGGTTCTCAACCACGCCATTCACCACTAGGTCACACCCTTGGATGTTGTGGTATTTAAACTTTTAAAAAACCACACTTTGTTGTTTGTTGGCCTAAGTACTCATTAAGCTTTCCATTATTCAAAATCAACTTCAAAAAGAAGAAACCTTTAATTGTGCCATCGATGTGAACTTTCTTTTATTTTTGAATAATCAAGTTTAAACATTTTGTAGTAAATAGAATAGAACGTAAACCTCTTCTAAGTTGAGACTCAATAAATATGAATTATAGTAACGACCGGGTTCCGTCGTTATAGAAATGCCAACGGGGAAAAATTTAGGACCATACACCCCAGACGTAACACGGTGTACAAGACTCCGAAAATCCTCATACAAGCCTCATTATATATCAAAACATAAGAGCATAGGGAAAATGCGGAAAATTAAAACTTTTCTTTAAGATCGAAGTCTTTTGTAAAAATAAGAGAGAGTCTGTGACGCTATGTCTCAAACCATCTATAATACTTGGATTAAAACTCTTGAATACAATCTTAGGGACATAGCCCTTACATAAGTCTAAAACATAAAAGAAAGACATAAAGGACATATGGTCAAGCCCTCGAATACTATGAGGACTTACCAATCTTCTTCTTCTTGATCTACTATGGTCCTATCCACGAGGGTAGAATCCGACATTATCAAACCCTACACTTATAGAAAATGTAGAAATATGGGTTAGCACAAAAATGTACTAAGTATGAAAGTCATGCATAAAAATCCTTAAAACATGCAAAAAGGGACATTTTAGTTGAAACCATGCTATATGCCACTTTTGAACATCATCTTTGAAATAGTTGGAGAATGTAGCTCATAAGACAAATCATGTACAATTCATCATAGCATAAAGGATATCATCATAATCACAAGCATAGTCTCCAACATAAACATAATGCATACTCCAATATTCACAAGACATAGTTCACATACATAATTACATACCAAGATCATCTCATCATTATAGAACTATCACATAAGCAACCCTAAGTTATGCTTGTGCAATGCATAGATGGGATCCCATAATCCTATCTACACTAAGTCTCACTTTTAGGCCACCATAATCATGCATAACATACCTTAACCTTATCCATAGCCAACACTCATAGACAAGGAGACATTCATGTTCATAACTTGTAATAAGTAAAGTCACTCATAGCAACAATTTATATCATGCATACATAAATTCATATATCTTCATAGCATAAGGAAACCACACCATAACCCCCTTTATAAGTTTACT
This sequence comes from Solanum chiquidenum, assembly GCA_029582725.1. Lineage (NCBI taxonomy): Eukaryota > Viridiplantae > Streptophyta > Magnoliopsida > Solanales > Solanaceae > Solanum > Solanum chiquidenum. The sequence continues at coordinate 7,976 of JAJOOS010011519.1, read as the reverse complement.
TGTGCAATGCATAAGTGAAGTCCCATACCCCCACTAACACGAAGTAAAGCAAATTAAGAAGTCATAAGTATAGCTCATGTTCATGTTCATAATTCATATAAAGCACACCTTATCTCATAATCATCATATCATAAGAGAAACATACCATGCCCACTCTCAAAGCCTACTTGTGCAATGCATGAATGAAGTCACATACCCCCGTTCATACTAAGTAGAACCTCTTGAGGAACCATAGTACATAACTCATGTTCTTGTCATAATTCATATTCTTATCATATAGGAAAATAACCTTAACCGACATAGACCATGTAAGCTACATGGAATCTGTTGTTCTACCCCACACCGAAAAGAGGTGTCCTACTTGCCTAAGGTAGGACTTACATATTAACTTTTAGGTGGATCCACTAGCTAAAGACCAATGTGGGCACATAGTTATGGTATATGGAGATTGCTACTAGAAACCCAGACTACTAACGTGGAGGTTTCCATCTCATGAGATAACCATATTGGGAACCCAACTACTAGCGTGAAGTAACCCATCTCATACTCATATCCATTCGGTGCTAACATAATTCCCTTCAAATTCATATTAATTATTTACTTAAGTTCATGTTCACGAAAGAATGCACTAGGCACTCAAACCAACATAGCATCATAATAGCTCATAGATTCATTAGGTGAGAATGTCCTTTCAACCTTAGAATCATCAATATGTGAGTAAACCTTTCACATCATATTCATAGTGTGTTCATGAGAATAGCCTTTAAATCAACACAACAAGCTTTTCATAAACATACATACTTCATGCATAGTCATGTTTAAGGATGCATGTGAGAATTAGCCTTTCAACAACACCTTAGTCACATCATAGTCATATTCATGCATGGGGGTGTGTATGTGTGTGATTGTCCTTCCAATGACACAACAACAACATTATCATCATAGACACTTCACTCTTTAAGTGTTCATAAAACATGCACATAACATCATAGTCATGCATACCCTTCATATCTTGCATTTAAGGATCATGGTAAGTCAACACATCTAGCATGCACACATGAGACATAGATATAGTCATAACTCAATTACAACATTCATTCCATGTATACACTCATATACTCATATTATAGATCATGTGGATGAATAACTTCCACAATAATGCCATATATAATTCAACATACATAATAGTTCCTTCTTTAAGCCTTAACATCCTTAACTTATTCATATTAGCTTTTGCCATTAAATCCCTAGGAGTCATCTTCATATTATGAGCATTACTCTCAAACAACACCTCACATGGTCATCATGTAAACCTAACTCTCAAGGTAAGCTAACCACATGCTTCATTCTTACTCAATTATAGACATATAGCATCAAGTAAACTAAATCTCAATACTACTTCAACCATGATTCATCATGTAAGACCTAATCAAGTTAGTTCATATCTACAAGCTTTACTTATAAGCAATTCATGTCTAGGTGATCTAATCTATGGCAATTCATCAAGAAGTTCATCAATCTTAGAAGGTCACATCTAAACCCTCAATTTGCCTCTTTCATGATATAGCCCTAGGCCACATCAATTTCACCCTAGAATCTTAGGTTAATCAAGTATACATATAGAATCATACTAAAATCATGCAATCACATCATAATCTACTCACATCCAATCAATTGGACCAACTTGCAACAACATTCTTAATGTAAAGAAGGACCATAGCTAGGATTGGGGAACTCATGGATTCTTGAGGAATTCAAGTTGAACTCATATAAAATCAGTAATAAATTCATAAACAAACATAATTCAACCTTTAAAAGCAACTTTGAAAGGAATTCATGAGGTTGAGTTGAAACCCTAGCTTTTAGAGATTTCTAGATTTGAGATAAAAGCCTTTGAAGGGACTCCTTGGGTTATAGCTACCCAAGGATGAAAACTTCCATACCTTATGAAGATTTACACATGAAATTGAAGAATAAAGGCTGCTCCTTGAACCCTAAACTTGACCTTGTTCTTGCTCTTCAATGGAGTTTCTAGAGAGAGAATATTTGGGAGAGACTTGGTTATGTTTTGGGGTCTTGGGAATTATGAAGTTTATAGGTTAGTTAATGGGTTTAAAATACTTATATTATTTTATTAAGATGAATTAAAACGACTCCACAATAATATAATTACAATAGGAATTTACCTTAAGACCCCTAAACTAGCGGACTTTGGGCAGATTGCAGTGATGACCTACGGCCACCACCTACGGGGCGTAGGTCAGCTCACGTCCCGTACTGGTGGGGCATAGGTTGAGCCTGTAGCTCCTTTAGTTTTCCTTTGACCCACGAACCACTCCCCCGGAGTGTGGACCACCCTATGGGGCGTAGGTCCCCTCCGTGGGTCACACATTTTGGGCAGATTTTTGGTTCTTGGGAAGCCTTGGGGTTTAGACTTTAGGGTCCTCCTCACGGACCCTTGGTTGGTCCTTGGGTGGTCGTACCTTGACTTCTAACCCCTAAACACCTCAACCTAATCTCGGGAACTCATCTTACAACCTAAAACTCCACATCAAATTCAACACCTCACTCGTAAGGCTCTAGTTTCATCTACTAGTTTTCCGGGTCATTATATTATCTCCCCCTTAGGAATATTCATCATTGACTGACACTTTAAAACTTATGGGAAATAAAGACTCAAGACTAGCAGCCCACCATGCATAAAACATCTAAATAATGCACCACTCATAGGAGGAAATATCAACTCCAAATCAACACATAATCAATGCAACACAAGGAAGTATGAACTACATCTAACAACCCATTTATGCATGAGATTCTCATAACTAGTCATGTTCAAGGAGGAATTACCATCTCTTAGTCATAATATTCTCAACATACTCTCATGGAGCTCATATGCAATTTACTCTCAAAAAGCATTTCATTCAAGGAGGAATTTCTCAACTCCAAACTAAAGCATGCTCATATACTCTTCTCATGAAGTGCAATAGACAATTCATACTCAAAGCACTACAACATGAGGAAAATACTTCACATAAACTCACTTCTTTCAAAACACAAGTTTTCATGAATATGCATCATATAAAGAAGTCATGGCAACACATAAGCACATAACAACATTGTTAGCTAGGCACACCATCTCCCCCTTGGGAGTGAGCCTATACAAACACTTCTAAACACCATCAATCACATAATCATAGGATGAACTACATTTTCCAACTAAAAGCAACCTCAACACAACATTATGGAGCCAATATGCTATTTCATCAAAAGCATAACAAAGCATGTTCATCAAATCGTCTCATGAAGTCAAATATGCCATCATCATACCAAAATGCACAACGACATGAGGAACATGTAAATCATCAAAACTCATTTTAATATAAAACAAGAATTTTCTCAAGAAAATGCATAACATAAGGAGATCATGGAAATACATAAATCACACATGACTCCAAAACATGAAATAAGCTACAAGGAACTCTTTGTCTCAAGCTTGAATAGGAATAAAAGAAAGGGATGAGGATATCGGGACTCTCAATCAATTTTGCTATCCAAGCACATCATCTCCCCCTTAGGAGTAAGCCCCTTAGTAAGACCTCAAATACCACTCCTTTCAAACTTTCCCAAAGCATGACCAATACTCAGGTTCTTAATAACAATAGAGGTTTAACAACTATGCATCCAAACCCTACCAAGGTTAACAAGAGTAACTCTATGGGACAAGGAAAGATCATGAGACACACATAACATCCAAGACTCCACAATCACGAAATGAGTCAAGGAGGACTTATCATCTTAAGCTAGAGGAGGAATAAAAAGGAATACAAGGATATTAGGACATCTTATTGGACCTTGTCCTCCCAAATAGCACCCTCAACTAAAACCCTTACTAAAATACCACCCTCAACATTCTCTAGGCATCACTTAAACACCACTATTCATCAAATCCTCCAACACATCCTAAAACTCATTATGACTAAGTTGGGTTCCACCAACATAAACACATAACTATAATCAAACCCATACAAACTAAGGACAACATAAAAGCTCATCATGTCCAATTCATCAAGTCACAAAAGAAAAGTACTACCGGAATAGAAGTAAGCATGAAACACATACCGGGATCAACCTTAGGAGGACACAATTGTTCACCTCTAGCTTGAAGAGCATCAGACCTAATTTTCTTCCTCTCTCTTCCCCTAACCTTAAGTATCGGGTAATCTCTTATTTTGTGATCACTTCCACCACAACCATAACAACCTTCCATACCGGCCAAACACCTACCATAATGTTTTCTTCCACATATTTTGCAAGTAGGCTTAAGTAACATGGATTCACTATTACTTCCTCTTTGAGGCTTAGGGTTAGATACCCTCTCCTCACTAAACTTTAGGAGAAACTTAGAAGAACCTTGTCCAAAGGACCTCTCAAGAGAAGAATCTTCATCATCTATCCTAACCCTCTTTTTCTCCCTCAACCTTTCTTCAAGTTTCTTTTGCTCAATTTCAAAGGCATACACTACAAGACGAGGGACATTCATATTATGCTCAAACATAGCCATACAACATTCTTTTAACACTAAATCAGACAATCTCGACACAAACTTACTCATTCCCGATTTGGGATCGAACACTAGGATGGGAACATACTTAGACAATTGAGTGAACCTCCATGCATATTCCTTAACACTCATATCACCTTGTTTAAGGTTGATGAACTCAAGCACCAAAGCTTCTCTCATCTCTAAAGGGAAGAACCTATCTACAAAAGCACTCTTGAACCCTTCCCACTCTATAAGGCCCAATCCTACCGGTCTAGTCTCCTTCCATTAATCATACCATATTTGTGCAACCCCTTTAAGTTGACAAGAAGCTAACTCCACCTTCTCTATCGGAGTTACTCTCATACGGTCTAACACCTTAGAGACCTCCTCCACAAACTCTTGAGGATCTTCTCCCACCTTGGAGCCATAAAACATAGGAGGATACCAACCCAATAACTCCCTCAACCTAGAAGCAACCATCCCCCTTATTGGATTTGCCGAATTTACAATCTATTTGTTGACTTGCACCGTCAAGGCTTGAGCCAACAATTGGATAGCGGACTTAAACTCCACATGAGTCACATCTTTCCCTATAGGGTCAATCGGAGCTTGGAGAGGAGCTTGGAGAGAAATATCTTTCTCCACATTGTCTTCCTCATTACTTTTAGTGTAAGCCCTTGAAGTAGTCATATATTGAACACCATAGGGCACACATTAGGAGAAATACCTAACAAAGTTAAATTCTATGGCATGACTTAGAGAATGAAGAAGTGAAGGTTTCCTAACATACGATGGCCTCTTATTCATAAAATGTGGCGCGCTTAACATTTATGAACAAGGTTTACTAGATGTGGTTTGAGACATCCTAAAACCATCCCAAAATATTATGCTCTGATACCAAGTTTGTCACGACCCGAGCCTACACCTTGGGCGTAACACGACGTACAAGACTTCGAAAAACCTCATAAGAGCCTCATAGCATATCATAACATAAGAGCATAGGGAAATATGCGGAAAATTAAAACTTTTCTTTGCAATCAAAGTCTTTTATAAAAACAAGAGAGAGTCTATGATGTTATGTCTCAAACAAACTATAATACTTGGATTAAAACTCTTGAATACAATCTTAGGGACATAGCCCTTACATAAGTCTAAAACATAAAAGAAAGACATAAAGGACATATGGTCAAGCCCTCGAATACTATGAGGACTCACCAATCTTCTTCTTCTTGATCTACTATGGTCCTAGCCACAAGGGTAGAATCCAATATCACCAAACCCTACACTTATAGAAAATGTAGAAATATGGGTTAGCACAAAAATGTACTAAGTATGGAAGCCATGCATATAAATCCTTAAAATATGCAAAAAGGGACATTTTAGTTGAAAACATTCTATATGCCACTTTTGAACATCATCTTTGAAATAGTTGGAGAATGTAGCTCATAAGACAAATCATGTACAATTCATCATAGCATAAAAGATATCATCATAATCACAAGCATATTCTCCAACATAAACATAATGCATACTCCAATCTTCACAAGACATAGTCCACATACATAACTACATACCAAGATCATCTCATCATAATAGAACTATCACATAAACAACCCTAAAATATACTTGTGCAATGCATATATGGGATCTCATAATCCTATCTACACTAAGTCTCACTTTTAGGCTACCATAATCATGCATAACATACCTTAACCTTATCCATAGCAAACACTCATAGACAAGGAGACATTCATGTTCATAACATGTAATAAGTAAAGTTAGTCATAGCAACAATCCATATCATGCATACATAAATTCATATATCTTCATAGCATAAGGAAACCACACCATAACCCCCTTTATAAGTCTACTTGTGCAATTTATAAGTGAAGTCTCATACCTTCACTAACACTAAGTAAAGCTTATTAAGAAGTCATAAGTATAGCTCATGTTCATGTTCATAATTCATATAAATCACACCTTATCTCATAATCATCATATCATAAGAGAAACATACCATGCCCACTCTCAAAGCTTGCTTGTGAAATGCATGAATGAAGTACCATACCCCCATTCATACTAAGTATAACCTCTTGAGGAACCATGGTACATAACTCATGTTTTTGTCATAATTCATATTCTTATCATATAGTGAAAGAGCCTTAACCGACATAGACAATGTGAGCTACATGGAATCTGATGTTCTACCCCCACACCGAAAAGAGGTGTCCTACTTGCCTAAGGTACGACTAACATATTAGCTTTTAGGTGGATCCACTAGCTAAAGACCTATATGGTTACATAGTTATGGGATATGGAGATTGCTACTAGAAACCCAAACTACTAACGTAGAGGTTTCCATATCATGAGATAATCATATTGGGAACCCAACAACTAGCGTAAAAAAAACCATCTCATACTCATATCCACTCGGTGCTAAGCATAATTCCCTTTAAATGCATATTAAGTCTTTACTTAAGTTCATGTTCATGAAAGAATGCACTAGGCACTCAAACAAACATAGCATCATAATAGCTCATAGATTCATTAGGTGAGAATGTCCTTTCAACCTTAGAATCATCAATATGTGAGTAAACCTTTCACATTATATTCATAGTGTGTTCATGAGAATAGACTTTCAATCAACACAACAAGCTTATCATAAACATATATACTTCATGCATAGTCATGTTTAAGGGTGCATATGAGAATTAGCCTTTAAACAACACCTTAGTCACATCATAGTCATATTCATGCATGGGGGTGTGTATGTGTGTGATTGTCCTTCCAATGACACAACAACAACATTATCATCATAGACACTTCACTCTTTAAGTGTTCATAAAACATGCACATAACATCATAGTCATGCATACCGTTCATATCTTGCATTTAAGGATCATGGTAAGTCAACACATCTAGCATTCACCACATGAGACATAGATATAGTCATAACTCAATTACAACATTCATTCCATGTATACACTCATATACTCATATTATAGATCATGTGGATGAATAACTTCCACAATAATGCCATATATAATTCAACATACATAATAGTTCCTTCTTTAAGCCTTAACATCCTTAACTTATTCATATTAGCTTTTGCCATTAAATCCCTAGGAGTCATCTTCATATTATGAGCATTACTCTCAAACAACACCTCACATGGTCATCATGTAAACCTAACTCTCAAGGTAAGCTAACCACATGCTTCATTCTTACTCAATTATAGACATATAGCATCAAGTAAACTAAATCTCAATACTACTTCAACCATGATTCATCATGTAAGACCTAATCAAGTTAGTTCATATCTACAAGCTTTACTTATAAGCAATTCATGTCTAGGTGATCTAATCTATGGCAATTCATCAAGAAGTTCATCAATCTTAGAAGGTCACATCTAAACCCTCAATTTGCCTCT